>MDKI01259372.1:0-16194 GCA_005239505.1 Nicotiana paniculata
GATAAGTAATTATCGATAAGGGTCAAAATCGAATCGATAAATCGAATGCACACCCCTACTTGTACCTCCCTGAACGCTGCTTCTTCCTCCATGTGTTATTAGCTTTTTCCTTTCGCTTTTTTTTTTCTTTTCCTTTTCCTTCTTCTCTCACCTGGATCTTACCTCCATTAACACTGTCCCTCTTCCTCCCTCGTTTCTTGGCTATTTTCTTTTTTATATTTTTTTAGAAAATATATATACCATTAGAAACTACAAAATCATATTAATATATGTTTCAGTTGCCATGGCCTAATTTCATTACTTTACAGACTGATTTCAATATTTAATTGCAACACGATCCATTACTTATACAATAAATTTCAACACATCATTGTTTCAGTTGCCATGGCTTATTAAAGATAGTTTTGTGAAGTGGGTGTCAAGGAGGAAGGTTAATTTCGAACTTGTGGGAGAGGGAAAGCTCAACAATGGTTTTGGGGCATTACAGTCATATAATTCACTGCTTCATAGCGCTTGCCATAATTTTTGTTTTCGGTGTGCCCAAACTCTTGAAGTAAAAGAGAATTGAGGAACTGTAGCTATCTCCTGCCTGATCTAAAGAGCTAAAACATCTTTGAGAACTTTCACCTAATGAAGGCTTGATTATTTTGGGGAGAAGAGGAGAAAACAAGGGGGAGGAGGTCAGGAAGGGGACAAGAGGATACAAATGAAGGGAGAACAAAAAGTTTCTTTTTCCTTTTCTTGGTACTGACGTGTCATTTGCTTATTTGTCGCATTGCCACATCAGATGCATTTGAACCTCACATATTGATCATTTTGGCGTGATGTCAAAAATGTGTTCAACAGACACATACACACTTAAGCTTGAGTTCAGTATTCAATAGGTACAAACCTTAGTTTAAGCGTCCAAGCGAAAAATTCGGATAAGTTTAAGGAGCCGCATATATATTTAGCCAAAAAGATATCAATAGATGGAAGCTATACGAGAAGAGATGAATTCTTTATAGAAAAATGACACGTATGAAGTAGTTGAACTTCCAAAAAGTAAAAGACCATTCATGTACAAGTAGATCTTTAAGCTCAAGAAAGATGAAAATGGCAAGATAGTTAGATACAAAGCTGGATTGGTAGTAAAAGATTTCGAACTTAAGAAAGATATTAATTTTGATGAACTTTTTTCACCCGTTATTAAAATAACTTCTGTTCGAATAACCTTGAACTTGACGGTTAGCCTAGATTTTGAAATGGAATAGTTGGATGTGAACATTGTTTTTTTATATGGAGATCTGAAAGAAGAGATATATATGGAGTATCCAGAAGGTTTTAAAGTAAAAACAACGAAACATATGGGGTGCAAATAGAAAAAAGTCTTTATGGAAAACTAAGAAATTAAACATATAGTGTGCAAATAAAAAAAAAGTTTTGTGGGATGAAACAAGCACCAAGGCAGTGGCACAAAAAATTTTACCCACTCATGAGAAGGCAAATATATACAAACACTTTTTAAATCCATGTGTATACATAAGAAATTTTCTTACAATACTTTATCACCTTGTTGTATGGAGTGGCATGATGATAGCAGGACAAGAGAAGAAGTTGATTTCCAGGTTGAGGAAGATTCATGATAAATTTTAAGAATGTAGATTGTCAGAGATAGGACAAATAAAAGGTTATTACTGTCACAAAATACAGTAACACGCTTCTTGCTGGTCATAAAGTTGAGCAAGGACATACAATAAAGGAAGATTAAAAAAATATGGCTAAAGTTTCATATTCCTCTGTCAATCAAGAAGATTGATGTATGCAATGGTATGTGTCATACCTTATAATGCTCATGTTGTCAGTGTTGTTAACCTGTGTCTTGACAGCCCAAAGAAAAAATATTGGGAAGTTGTGAAGTGGATACTCAGGAATTTAAAAGGAATCTCGGGGGAATGTTTTGTTTTGGGATCTCAGATCCAATCTTGAAGGGCTCTATAGATGCTGATATGGTTGGTGATTCTGATAATAGAAAATTCACTACTGGATATTTATTTACTTTTTCAGGTGAAACTATATCACGACAGTCTAAATTGCAGAAGTGCGTTGCACTTTCAACAACTAGAATAGAATACATTGCCGCTACAGAAGCTGAGAAGGAGAAAGTATGGCTCAAGTTGTTTCTTCAAGAGCATGGATTGCATGTAAAGGAGTATGTCCTCTATGTGATAGTCAAAATGCAATAGATTTGAGTAAAAGTTCAATCTACCATGTGAAAATAAAACATTTCGACGTGAGATATCATTGAATTTGTGAGCAAGTAAAGAATAAATCTTTGCAGGTCAAGAAGATTCACACGAGTGAAAATTCTACGAATATATTGACCAATATGATACCAAGAGCCAAGTTCAAGCTATGCAAAAAACTTATCGTGAGCTCTATGTGAAAAATTAGAAATTTCTAGCTCCTTCGGGTTCATGCGATCGAAAGAGGAGATTTGTGGGGTTCATGCTATAAATTTTCATATGAAAGGAAAAGTTTTTCCTTTGACAAGGATTGCACCATCCAAATTCAAATTTGTCAAACATAAATTTATCTGGCAAGTAAAACCATAATAAATGTATTTACTATTATTGATGTCATTGGTGACATCTTTGAGAGGTTCTATACCTCTATAAATAGGGAAGCTCTCCCTCAGTTGTAGGACACGCCAATCATAGAGAGTAAGAGAGCAACTCACATGGAAAGAAGAGAAACACTGTGAGGAAAAATAGAGAGTTTGAGCTGTATAACAATAAGATGAAAAAATCAAAAGAGAGTTCTTTCTTTTTAGCGTAAAGTGGTCTTGGAGTATTTTACTCAATCACAAATTATAAAATCCTTACTATGATGTAATCAGTTGATCCTCTAGCTGGGTCGTGATTTTCCCTTATTCAGAAGGGTTTTCTACGTTAAAATCTCGGCGTCCTTGCTTCTCTTATTATTACCGTCGATTATCGTATTTTAGTAATCCGCATCTATTACAATCATATACCGTAAATATTATTTATGTGGGGTTATTTTTCCAACAGATCTATCAGACTATCACCCTTATTTGTATTTTTTTGCATTAATCTTCTGATAAAACAATATAGTACAAAGAAACAAGCGCTACATGCGATAAACAAGGAGGAGAAGAGCACATTTTAATAGATATACTATACGTTTCAAGATCAAGGTCATTGCCTTGCTGGACTTTATTTCTAGAACATTCGTAATTCAGGATAAGTTAGTTGTTGAAAATGAAATTTCATTTTATTGAATGAGGTGTGAAAGATGAATAATGCAATTGCTGTGTATAATTAGAAGCTAATAGAAAAAGGAATAAACGAGGCATGACAGGGTGGGTCTCTACTTATATACAATGGGTGGTCGGTTATCGTTTAATGTATATAATGGATTTTGCTTAGCTAAGTGGACGGTTCATTCCCTAGCAACTTAGTTAAATTATTATTTGTTAATACAAAGAAACTTAGAGCCCGTTTGGGCATAAAAAATATTTTAATTTTTTCGAAAAAATTTCATTTTTTTTCGAAATCAGTGTTTGGCCATAAAATTTTCAATTAGAATTTTGGAATTTTTTCGAAAATTTGAAGAACTCCAAAAACCTATTTTTCAAAATTTTCACTCAGATCACTCACAAAACTTAAAAAGTAATCCAAAATGATATTCATGTTCAAACACAAAACTCTAATTTTCAAATACTATCTCACTTGAAAAAAAATTCACTTTTTTTTGGACTTTTACAACTCTTATATCCAAACGCCCACTTAAAATACTTTTTTCGAAGTAAATTGAAGGGGATAGGAAAACTTTTAATCATACTTCATTCTAGTGCTCAAAACATTATAATAGACAATTGATTTTTCTCAAATTATCTTTATATTCTCCTAATGCAGAGTATAAGTATCCTGATGGAAAATATAATACTACTTCCCCTAGATTACACGGAGTAGCTTTTTAAAATGCAATGTCAACATACTTAAATGCAATGGCTCAAAAATATTTTAAAGGCTGCATGTCTTAAATTTAGGTATTGACATTCTTGATTTTTGTTTTTCATTCAAGGTTTGTGATCCGCATGAAAGGTAGATTAAATTCGAATTCTCAAAAGGAAAAGTCTCATCCTGAAGGCAAAGGCAATCGGAAATATTTAATTAAGGATAAAAAAGTACCTAGCAGTTATAATTCTATTGCATCCCCTTATTGCAATTTCTGACTTTGGTCGAGGAAGGTATTTTGAAAATTATGTATTTTGGATTTATGAATCTATGCCGTTTCAATATGGATAAGCTCTTGGAAGGATAGCCCACCTATAGAAATACATTGGGTCATTGTTGTTATTGTCATGTTGGAAGGACATAGACAGAAAAATAAAATCCTTGTTGGAACAAACCGTATTTATTTTTTCAGACTTAAAAATAGTAAAAAGAAAAAATACTAATAAGAACATGATGAAGATCATCAAAATCTCATATATTTACAAATTACAACAATAGAGCATATCGTTATTTGTGGGCTTGAGGTGTTTACGCTTTTAGGTGAGTCCTCCAGTTAGATTTATCTGGCAGGCTTAGTTGGCTATCAACCAGCCAATAATATGACAACAAAAAGAAAACAATGTCTTAATTTGTTGTATTTAAAAATTATGACGATTATAAATGATTAGTGATAACTGATAGGATTAATAATTGTTATTCTCATCAGATATGATTATCAGTGTCCTTACCTAAAAAGGAATCGCATAATAATATAGCAATACACAATAAATGAAGGATAACCACTCATTAATCTTTAATTATTCCACCGACCATCAAAATAAATTTATTGTGATGTAAGAGTACAAATGACACAAAAAAATAAATCAGAATTATAATATCAGGAAAAAATTATCATTAGAAAAGTTTATTAAATAACTTGACATGATGGTAAACGAAGACAGCAAACTAAAGACATCATTATCTTTTTCTTTTTTTTTTTTTTTTTTTTGTGTAAATATTTCTTTGTTTTATTTTCTTTACGATTACTTAATTTTGTTATGACAGATAAAGTTTGAACCAGGAAACTCCTAATGACATAACTTGTCTTTCAATTTGGTTCACCAATCTTCATCCTTTCGACTAAAATTGTCTCTTGCTATATATATATATATATATTAGCGAAAAATGTTGAATTCACATAAGCTAGCTAGTACTTAACGTGTGTCTTTCTTACAGTTATTTCTTCTTATTGGCGACAGTAGTAAATTCACATTATTGATGTAGCTAAGACAATCTCTAAAGTATACACATAAATAATTAAAAATGGTAATAGAATTAGATCCATTCATGTCAAAAATTATTACTGGCAGTTATTAACCTCTGATGTTGTAAACATGATAAAAAGAAATTCACCAGCTCTACGTACAAGTGAGGAGTTAAAATTTGAAGTATATGAATTTTGAACTTTGTCATTGAACCTATAATTTGTTATAATTATCGGGCTCACAATGAAATATTAACATATATTTAATAAATTTATTAATATAAATATAAAGTTTAAGCAAAAACTATATACTCTCTCCCTCCGTGTCTGTAGATGAATAACTTATACTCTCCCTCTCCATGTCTATAGATGAAGAAGAAGAGAATACTAGAAATGAGAGCCGTTGTGTGACAACGGTGGCCGTGGGGCCAATTCCACGTAATATGTATTGGGCGGCTTAAATTTTTAAGTTAAATAATTATTCATATATCCCTTCTTTGCTCTACCCCTTCATTCTATTCTAATATAAATACCTGCTTCCTCACCTTTCACTTGTCATCACACCCAAAAACAGAGTTTTCAGCAACAGAGTGTTGAATAGTTAGTGATGGGAAAAGACGTAGAAGCAGCAACAGAGTTTTCAGCAAAGGACTACACGGACCCACCGCCAGCACCCTTGATTGATTTTGAGGAGCTGAAACAATGGTCTTTTTACAGAGCTGCTATTGCTGAGTTTATTGCCACTTTGTTATTTCTTTACGTAACTGTACTCACTGTCATTGGCTACAAACACCAGTCGGACGTTGACGCTAATGGCGATGTCTGTGGCGGCGTTGGCATCCTTGGTATTGCTTGGGCATTTGGTGGCATGATCTTTGTTCTTGTTTACTGCACTGCTGGTATCTCTGGTAAGTGGGGGCTTTTTCAAGCTGAAACATTTCTTTATAATTTTTCGTCTATATATAGTAAAGATTATCCCATCCTTGCTTTGCATAATTGTTGTACTGATAATTTAATATGTAAATTACGTAGGGGGACACATTAACCCGGCAGTGACATTTGGACTGTTCTTGGCAAGGAAAGTGTCACTGATAAGGGCGTTGGTGTATATGGTAGCACAGTGCTTAGGTGCAATATGTGGTGTGGGTTTTGTGAAGGCTTTTCAGAGCGCTTACTATGACAGATATGGTGGAGGTGCTAATGTGATGGCTCCTGGCCATACAAAGGGTGTTGGTCTTGCTGCTGAGATCATTGGTACCTTTGTTTTGGTCTACACTGTTTTCTCTGCTACTGACCCCAAAAGAAGCGCCAGAGACTCCCATGTCCCCGTAAGTATTCCATCAACTGCAGTGAATTGTACCCGAGTTTAAACGGGAGTAGTATTTTTTATTGGAACAAACTAAAAAAGAAATAGATTCACGTGAATTAATTTTGTGAGGTAATAATAGACTTGCTTGCGTCCAAGTACTATTTGGATGTGCGGTGATTGTACATAATATAGCACTAATTCTTTTTTTTAATGTATCACAATGTAAGTTTTCTCCTCTAAGTGGAATGTCAATTATTGTGCCAAAAAACAAGACAAATTATAGTTGATTTAATCTTGTTTATTTGATGTGAAGGTATTGGCTCCACTTCCCATTGGATTCGCAGTATTCATGGTCCACTTAGCCACCATTCCAATCACCGGAACCGGTATTAATCCGGCTAGGAGTTTCGGAGCGGCCGTGATTTACAACCAAGACAAGGCATGGGATGAGCACTGGATTTTCTGGGTCGGTCCATTTATCGGAGCCTTTGCCGCCGCCGCCTACCACCAGTATATCCTCCGAGCTGGTGCCGTCAAAGCTCTCGGTTCCTTCAGGAGCAATGCATAAGACTTCTCATTGCTCACAATATGATGAATAAAGGGCAGCAACAATTGAATGGAAAATGAGCTATGCAAAATTGTATATAAAAGAGGGTGTCTTTTTATCCCTACTAGTATTTGTTATTTCTCCTTTGATTTTCTTTCCTATTTGTTTCTAACTAATTCCTATGTGTGTAAGCTTCAGTTCCTTCTTTTATATCTTTTCGTCGTGGCTCATTCTATCTTTGTGAATTTTCCCTCCCCACCTCGTAATTAAATGAAATGCTTTGTGTCTTTACCACATCAGACATAAAATAAGTTTGTTATTTGTACATCATGCTCCTTTATAATTTTAAATTTTAGAAAAAGACTTTTTTTTAGATCTTTTATGTGTCAAAAACAAATCTTTTACATGTAAAAGTAAATCTCTCAGGTTTAAAAATAAATAAATTTATAAAGAGCCAAATAACCAATTGTCCCAAATCGCCGTAGGCTTTATCATCTGCTAATAGAGTTAAGATTTCCCAAGTGATCATTCAACTTTGATGAATTCAACTAATAAATTTGTTCTTTATTTTTAGTTTAGGATCAAAAAGTCATTAAACTATTTATTAGTTTCATCAATAGTCATATACACCGAGAAAGAGTATAAAAACCATTTAAGAAGCCTTTTTTTAATATAAAAAAATAAATTTATCTATTTTCGCCAACCATGAAAATTTAAATTATTTTTATGTAGAAACTTGAGGTTCAACTACCCACCCTGCACCCTTTCAATGTTCAAAATCCTACCGGTGAAAGATAGAGTCATACTTTTAGATATCATAAGTAAATACAATTTATTTATTAACATTGTAATTTTTTTAAAATTTAATCCATTTTTCGGTGGTCAAACGAATCTTTTTTCAGATTTAAATTAATAACAAAACTGTTAGTAAGCATTGTTCTTCCCATTACTCTAAACATTTGTCTTGGAACATATTTTCTACTCCTCCTCATATATCCATATATTAGACTCATCATTATATTTACAAATTAAATTCAATAAATGAGTTGTTGGTTCCTTATCTTTTTACTTTGGAAAAGGATTAAGATCAAATAGTATACTTTAGTAATCGAATATGAAATAACAATATAATAAAAATGGAAAGATTCCAAGGGATTGCGACGATCAAACAACTCTATCTTTTACAAAAATTATTTAAAGTATTTTAAAATAATACGAGTAATAAAAATAAAATAAGAGTATACCATCTTAGTTTTGTTCGCCTAATATGTATACGCAATAATACTCACGAATATATTGCAAACTCATCTCAGTTAGAGTCTCAACAATTAATTTTATATAATATATTCATTAAATATGTAGAAGGAAAGTAGGAGTTGTTCTGCTTAAAAATTTCAATAAACTTGATTTCTTAATTAATATTTCTTGTTTTTTATTTATTATTACTTCAAAATTAATAATATTTTAATATTATTAATATGCATGTACTTCAAAATTAAAATGATAAACTAATAGACGAAGAAAGTACTCAAGTACTACCAGTGGATAACTAAATACAATTCGAGGATGGAAAAATTATCTTTTCATATAAAATGTAACTTTTATGATGGTGCAAGACTTTTGGGGAAAATAAAGGAATAATTCGGTAATTGTTTTGCCCTAAAAAGTAATTTTATTACGTAAATTCATAGAATTGAGCGACCAATTGGGAATTAACTCTTTATTAATATAAAGGTGACCTAGATCCTCATGCTTCTTAGTTCTTAATAAGAGGCTACAATTTGGTGTTTATACTAAGTTAATAAATGTTTGAATATGTATTTTTATACACATATTTATTATTTCATTATGATTAAATAAACTGAATTATTTAATTTAGCATAAACACATGATGCGAGTTAATATTTACTCAATTCTTATTGTCCTTTGGTTATAAATCACATACGAGTGTTAATGACTTTTTAAAAATTGGCGAAATCGGCCGAAATGTTACACTTAACCGATTATTTGATTTGTTTTAATAAAATCATAGATTTTTATATAAAATTATATGAATTTGTAACCATATCAGATAATTAGGATACATTTTTTGATTTTATAAAAATAAACCAAAAAATGTAGAACCATAAAGTAAATTTATATTTTATATATTAATTTCAAAAATAAAAAGCATTAAACCTTAGGAACATGAAAATGGCTATGAGCCAACATGTAATTAACACCAAAATTCCCACTCTGAAATATATTATGTTATTCCTATTGAAACTATTAGTTCTTACATCTTGATTAGCAACTCATATGATTTAAATTTCTCTAGTTGGATACTTAATCTTTTAATTGGCTATGTTCTAGAATCCCGACTAAGTTAATATTTTTTCCACTCGTGTGATTTATATTTCTCTTGTCTTTGATTAATTTATTTTACGATGATGTAGAATTAATATTCAACTATGCATGTTTGTTCTGTTCTAACTTCTATTAGCAACTTTTACAGAATGTTTTAAAGAAATATCAAAAACTTAACGAATCGTACTGATATCAAAGAAAAACTGAGATGATTGGAACAATTTTAAAAAATCTAATTTTAGTTATATAAAATATAACCAAAAAGTTAGTGTAGGCACATAAATTTTATTAAAATTAAATCCATAAAAGAATTTGGATTATATTTTAAAATCTAAGATATATTGGTCCAAATAAATATTATGGGCTAATATAGTTAAATTAATTTTATAAGTCCAATATATATATGGATTAAATAAATATGTCTTTATCCATTGGGCTAGCCCATTTAGTTGAGCTAAAGTGATGAGCCCACTTCATTAAGCCCAAAATGTCATTTTCCTAGAGGCCCAATGGTGCGATGTGTCATATGATGTGGCACGCCAAGTCAAACGGAAGAGCCAATAGGATCGGGCCATATGTCAAAATGACAAAGCATGCCAAGTTAAATTAAATGGCTAATGAAATTGCGCCACATGTACAAGTGACATATTCTGGCAAATCAAATGCAGCCTTGTCACTCTTCAATCTGATTGGTCGGAAAGAGTTTGTTCTCATCACAACTCTCTCCTCCCACAACTATAAATAAGGGTATTCATAACCCAGAAAAGATACCAGAAGTTATAACAAGAAGCAAGAGAGAGGTCGCGGATCAAACACCACAAATTTCTCTACAAGTTTCAAGCTTCAAGCAATCAAGTTCAAGTTCAAGAAATCAAGTTCAATCTCAAGAATGAAGAACGAGTCAAGATTCAAGGAGTACGAGTTCAAATCAAAGTTAGTTCTAGTTGAATCCAAGATCATCGTTCGTGGCGACAACTACATATTCAAGATCAAGCTCAAAGACCCTTGAATTTATTTACTATTGGAAAGAAGAATCAGAGGAAACGTACAGATTGTACACTCAAATTATTTGAAATAAAATAGTACGATTGTAGCGATATTTTTCGATCTTGATCTTATTTTCTCGACAGAAATTTATTGTTCACAAATTCTAGCATGCCTAGTGGGACAATCTCTATCTCTCATCTCAACTTTTCAATCACCAAATTTTAAGAACATCAAATGGTTTAAAAGAAAATCACCCCTCGATCAACTTCCACCAAGACTGCTAACTCCAGGTTCTATGCTGATGTGGAAAGCATCCTTGATGTTACCTTTGGAAGCTTCGGACCATTTACGAGGAGCAAAGCAATCTCTTTAGGACAACAAGCACTCCAAGTGTCGTCCGCATCACCCCCTATTTTCGGATCTTCATCCTAAAAAGGAGCAAGATCTTCCAAAAATACACCGGGAGGAGGAAGTGATGTTGCTGAAAAGATCAAGATAACTCTTGTTTTGCTTGGCCTCTCCGGATCCAAGAATTCTGTTGTGAAGGAAGATGATGATGCTTCAAGTGATGGATCCTCCCCACTTAAACTGCATAGTATGAGCCAGTCGAGAATCAATCTGTGTGACAATCTATACTACTCCCCATCATCTACAACAATCATGCAAGCCATGGTGACAAATATTCATCTGTGGAAGAGCAGTTGGCAAACTTGACGGAAGCAATCGTTGGCTTGACCAAGTGCATGCAAAATCAAGATGCTAGAATTGACAAGCTAATAGACAGGGTGAGAATCTTGATGGAAGAAGAATCCACCCATACACCTAGCAAGCTCCCAGAAGTCCCAGAGATTGATTCTCCCCCAGATGAGTAACATCTACTAAGGCTATCCCTGTCTCATCTGAAGGGATGATTCCTATCGATCAACTGAAGGAGTTCATTGAAGGAACTATTAAGAATAAATATGAAGTTACTGCCAAGTCCTCTATCACATACGCAAAGTTGTACACTGCAAGGATCGATATATTGAAGATGCCTGCTGGTTATCAACCTCCAAAGTTTCAAAAGTTTGATGGTATAGGCAATCCAAAGCAACATGTGGCCCACTTTTTTTAGACATGCAATAACGCTGGGACTTATGAAGATTACCTCGTCAAACAGTTTGTCCACTCGCTAAAAGTAAATGCTTTTGATTGGTATACAGACCTCGAGGCGGGATCTACTAATAGCTGGGATCAACTTGAGCAAGAGTTCCTCAATCGCTTTTATAGCACAAAGCGCACTGTGAACATGGTGGAACTCACAAATACTTGCCAACGGAAGGTTGAACTAGTTATCGACTTTATCAATCGTTAGAGTAATGCAAGCCTCAACTGTAAAGACTGGCTTAGTGAATCTTCTGGTATAGAGATGTGCATCCAAGGCATGCATTGGCGATTGCGCTACATCTTGCAAGGTATCAAGCCTAGCACATTTGAAGAACTTGCAACTCGTGCCCATGACATGGAATTGAGCATAGCCTCCGCTGGAAATGAAAGGCTGCCCATCTATGAACCTCGCAAAGGGAACGACAAGCAATAAGTCAGAAAATTGAGCAAGTTTGTACCAAGATCTGAAAATAAAGAAGCTATGAATATCAACACATCACCTGTGAAGTTCACGACGAAGGTGAGCAAAAAGGAGAGTATGAAACTCACTTCTTTTCAAGATAAGCCAAGTGGAAAGTTGACTCTAAAAGAAATGCAAGAGAAAGAGTACCCATTTCTGGATTCTAATGTGCCAGCTATTTTTGAAGAACTCCTCAAGTTAAATCTCATTGTGCTTTTGGAGATTAAGCGACCAAATGAAGCTGGGAAAACAAATGACCCAAATTACTGCAAATACCATCGACTTGTGAGCCACCCTCTGGAGAAGTTCTTTGTCTTCAAGGACAAAGTTATATACTTGGCTCATGAAAAGAAGATCGTGCTTGAAGATGAGAAAGCAAGCGCAATATGCGTTTTAAATAAAGTAAAGATGAAGAATTACTTGAGAACGACAAAGCTGAAATCAATCAACCTGATGATGATGAAGGTTGGACGTTTGTGACTCGTCGTAGGCACTACAGAAGGAACCCACGAAAAGAATCAGTAGAACAACCAACAAGGAAAATGATGGTAAAAAGACTAAGGATATGGAATCCAGTAAAACACTTAAAGAAAGAAAAAGTGGAGGTGCACCACCCTCAAAAGCCACGACATCCAGTGACCTTGGAAGAGTTTTTACCAAGTTGGTTTCGCACGAATATTTTCCATGAGGATATTGATGACTTTTGTTGCCATACTGACGAAGGGGAAGAAAATATTAATGACCTATCATTTGCACCATCTTCGGAAGAGCTTATCGAGTCCACTCCTCAAGAAGTTAATGCTTGTGAGGAAAAATTCACGTTCACAAATGACGATCTTCTGCTAGGTGACACTCTTCATAACTGCCCATTGTACCTGGTTGGCTATATGCGTGATGAAAGGGTAAATCGAATTTTGGTTGATGGAGGATCCTCAGTGAACATTTTTCCAATTTGCAATGCGAAAGAACTTGGTATTCCCATGAACGAACTTTCAAAAAGTCGTGTGATGATCCAAGGATTCAACCAAGGGGGTCAAAGAGCCATAGGCGCGATCAGGCTGGGAATCACCATTGAAGATATGCAATCAAGTGCATGGATGCATGTGATCGATGCAAATACTTCATACAACGTCTTGCTTGGAAGGCCTTGGATACATGAGAATAAAGTGGTTCCATCTGCCTACCATCAATGTTTGAAATACTACGAGGGTGAAGTCGAGAAGAAGATAGTTGCTAATGATGAGCCATTCACCTAGGCAGAATCACACTTCGCCGATGCAAAGTTCTACTTGAAGAACTTGTGAAGGAGCTAGAAGTTAATGATGGCATGAAAAGCAAGAATGACGAGCCCACAACTAAAAGAGTTGAGGTGATTATTGGTAAAGCCAAAGCTGCTACTAATGTTGATGTTGATGTTGATGTAATTAAAAAACTTGGTGCTTGCTGAAAATTCTCTTTGTCAAGTTGATTCTTGCTTAACCCCATATCTCCAAAATTTTCAACATAAAATACAATACATGGCACGACGAAAATCTAAGTGTTTCTGTTGATAAAATATAGGTATGACGTACTTATCAGGAACTCCACTTTGTTCTACTGTTTATCATGTACTTCGTCTTTTAAATTACTGAATTTTCTTAGCAGTGCTAAGGATATTAAACAACCTCCTTATTATGAAAATTTTCTCATAAAGTTCTAACTTATTATAGTGCTATCTAGAATCTTGTTAGAAAACTAAGAGGTATGAATGTCAAAAGCATATAGATTTTTCCTTTTGCGTATGATGTTAGAGACAGAAAAATAGTAAGGTTCAACTCAGTTACATTGACTTACCTGAACCATACCTCAAGAAAAAAAACTATTTAACTCCGCCTATATTCAAGTTATATAGCCAGTCCCAAGCCCATACAAAGGAGCAGGGTTTGTTAGTTATTAGCAATTATTTTTTGATTCGACTGTGCTTACTGTAAACTGATGATGCTAGTATCGGTGGACTTTTTGCCAAAGAAGCTTTTGCAGCATATTGATGAGTGTGTTGATGAGGCTGAAAAGTTAAGTAGGAGAGTTGAGGAGTTTGAGAAAGTGGAAGCTAACTTAAGGGCTAATATTGAAAAGCGAAAAAGGGAGACCCGTGAAAGAGATGAACTGTTGAACTTTATGAGTAGAAGAGGTCGTTGTGAGATGGAAAAAAGTACGAGTGGAGATGTTGGTCAGGGTGTTGGGGATTGCTATGCTAAAATGGGTTTGAAGTTTAGGAAAGTTGGGATATCAGAAGGAATAGATTTAGGGGTAACGATGGAAGAGTGTTACTTGAATAATGGGATTCCTAATGCTGAACTAATGAGTGGTGTTTATAGACAAGTTAAGTTTTTTGTTCCATTTTTTTCCTCCAAATATGCTTTTTCCTTTAGTTACATTAGTTAAAATAATGACATATTATCTGGTAACTAATATGAAGTTATCCTCTGTGCTGACATAAATGACCTCTTCCTGCAGGACCTAGAAGATTTCTGTTTCGTCAAACACTGGGCTGTCTCCAGATTGAAAAGACAATCTGCTAAAAATATTTGAGTTAATTATGAAGCTGGTAAGTATATATGCACAGAGAAATAAAAGATCTTGATATTCTTGAACTAATCTATAGTTGAAGATTTCATCGGGTAAATTCTCATTATATCAAACACATTGACAATTGATACCAAATCCCCGGCCTACATCAATGTATATTCTACATTGCAAATAAGAAAGATTTCAGTTGTTAGTTTTTCACTGGTTAATATAACTGTGATAAATAATCGTGTTTTTATTCAATTATAGAAAGTTACATTGAACCACTCCTCATATTTGGATGGTTATAACAGAAACCGAAAAGTATTAAGTAACAAACAAAATCATATAAACAGTTTGTGGTTTCTTGTCCCCGATTCCCCACTAATACTTACTCTTGACAAGATACGTGGTTGTTATCAATATTTATAGTTGATTGGATAGCAATAATGTTGTAGATTCTTTTTATGTCCTCTTTTGTAGATATCGTACAATCTATCATTTTGTGCGATATACCGAAAAACTTGATGCTTATGATAGACCAATTTCTTATCTGTAGATGGAACACTATTTTATTGGTAGCAAAACACTTAGAAAACAAAACAAATAGAATGCTTAATATGTTGGACCCGTGCGATAGCACGTGCAATCTTCATCTAGTTTTTATATATGAGTTCTACCCCATTTTAATCATTTAATTAAAAATTGATTTTACTCCTTACCTTATTTAATTAGTATATATACACTATAAAATATTAATAAAAATTAAATTACTTCTTTTTTCCCTTGATGAATTTGTACGTTTTATAGCCTCTTCATCTAAATTTCATTTCATTTCATGGCTGCTATTTACTAAAATGTATTATTCTTTCAGATGATGCAAAATAATCCAATTATGTAAGTCTTCTTTTCTCTTTCAAACGAACAACACAAAAATATCTCATAACAGCACCTGTTTAAAAACCATATTACAAGCAAACGTAGATAAACTAAATCAACCAGAATTTTGGATAAAATGAATTGTGAGCTCGATAACCACTAGATCCAACTCGGATTCATCCACGCAAGCTCATATCAAGCTCTTCCATGGCTAATGCTCAATGGTGCATAATGAAGAAGAAGAAGAAAGAGAGGGGAGACGGTTACAGAGAGATTGTATCAATGTATATTGAAGAAAAGAGAGAATACAATGATATATGTATGAGTAATTTAACTATAGTTAAGTTCACTAACTCTAGTTCTAACAACCTAACTGTAGTTACTACTAACCACTAACTAACTAATTAATCTTCACACTCCCCCTCAAGCTGGAGGGTGCAGGATATTAAGCACACCAAGCTTGCCTAAAAGAAAAGCATGTTGTGAATGGCCAAGTCCTTTTTTTAACAAGTCATCTTGTTGATCTTTGGTCCCTATGAAGAGAGGCACGAGCAGACCTTGTTTGATTCTATCACGTACAAAATGACAATCGATCTTTATATGTTTGGTACGTTCGTGGAAGATGGGATTAACAACTATTTGTAAAGATGATTTACTATCACAGTAGATTTGCACTGGTTGTTTGATAGTCACCCCTAACTCAGCAAACAA
>ML329661.1:0-23544 GCA_005239505.1 Nicotiana paniculata
ACATAGATGCTATTATAATGTATTAAAAGTAATTACATAGTTAAAAATAGTTTTTTTTTTAAAAATTTTAAAAATTTTAATTTAATAATTAAAGAAAAAATGTTGTCTATCTACTGAATTCGCACCTCAGATTACCTTTTTAAGATAAGTTCAACAAGAAAATATAATATCAACGATTAAATCAAATGCCGACCCAGACCTCTAGAGTCAATTGTCATGAGCATCTAAGATGATAATACAATGGATCCAAGTATAACTTTGTCACTAATTCAAGTCCAAAAACACCATCAAAGTATATGAAAAGGAAAGGAAAGGAGGTCAGTTGTGGACGTTGAGCAGCTACCTCGATCCTCGATAAAAAATCTAGCACGTCAGAAGACACTAGCGAGATACCTGGATCTGCACAGGGGTGCAGGGAGTAACGGTATTACGCCGACTCAGTAAGTAAACAAAGTAACTAAAAACTCGAGTGCAGTGACGAGCATTTATAAATCATATTTTGTAAAAACAACAGTTCAACTTTTGTTAGGAAAACTCAGTGTAAAGAAGAGTGAGAAAACAGTAAAATTCACAATGTATCCACCTTTCAGGCCCAATATCACTCATATATCCACTACTAGTATGCCATGCTCTCACTAAGCACTCTCACTTAAGAAGTACCAAATATCCACTCAATTGATGTGGCGTGCAGCCCGATCCATATATAATACGCTGCGTGCGTGCAGCCCGATCCATATAATAGTCGATTGTTCTCATTGGGGGTGTACAGACTCCGGAGGGGCTCCTACAGCCCAAGCACTACGTTTCCGCGACGTGCAGCCCGATCCAACACACACACACACACACACATATATATATACACGCTACAACGTATAGCCCGATCCATTTATAATGCATATTGTTGCGGCGTGCAGCCCGATCCATAACTATCCTCACATACTCAGCTCTCGGCCTCACTCAGTCATCCTCACAAGCCACTGGGGCCACTCATCTCAACTCACGGGACTCATCCCCAAAATACTTCCCAGAGTTTCAAAATAGTGTAATAACAGTGAAAATAACAATAAGTAGATACCATGACTGAGTTCGCAAAAGTTCAATCAAGATAATGTGAGAATAGTATAGAAGTATCTCTGAAGGTCTAACAGGTCGGCACAAGGCCCTAACATGGCTTACAGCCCATAATCAAATGTAGATATCTAAAATGCAGGATATCATAAGGTTTCAAATCGAATACGCGGCTTAATAGTCGCTACGGGACGAACCGAGTCACAATCCCTATTGGTGCACGCCCACATGCTCATCACCTAGCATGTGCGTCACCTCATTTACCAAAACAATGTAAAATACCGGGGTTTCATACCCTCAGGGTTTTAGAGTTACAATCGTTACTTACCTCAACACAGTCCAAAAAGCTACTCCGCTATACTCTTGCCCCTCGAATCGGCTCCCAAATGCTCCTAGGCTATCAAAATAAGATTTATCACATCAAAATATGCTAAGGAGATAAAACCCAATCGAAAAATATCACAATTTGGCACAATTCCCGAAATTGGCCAAACCCGACCCCCAGACCCACATCTCGAAACTCGATAAAATTTACACTAAAATGATCCTCATCCTCCCACGAGTCTATACATATCAAGAACACAGAAATCACAATTGACCCCTCAAAAGTCTTTTAATCTCAAGCCCTAATTACCCATTTTGCACTGATATTTTCCTAATTTTTCACCACTAATTAGACCTTTAATCACATATAAACGAGTTATGAAGTCAAGAATATTACATCCAAGTGATTCCCCTTTGGTTTCCTCAAAAATCTCTCACAAAAGTTTCAATCTCGTTAAAAAAATGGTGGAAAAATGAAGAAGGGTCGCATATTGGCTATTTAAACACTGCCCAATCTTTTCTTCATCACGATCGCGGACATCCAGTCGCGATCACGGAGAGTAACCAATACGCACCCAAAAACCTCTTCTACGTGATCGCATGGGATGGCTCACAATCGCACTACTCAGCCTTCTCAAGCCTACGCGATCGCGTAAAAATACTCCCCAACTCTTGATGCCTACATTCCTCTACTGGAACGCAAGGATCCCCCACGCGAACGCACTGACCAAGGCTTCTCACCCTACACGATCACACTCCTACCTTCACGACCGCGATTCAAAAAATTCGCCTGGCCTCAACTTACTCTACGCGATCGCGGATGAACTCATGTGATCGCAATGAACAAACCATTGCTGCTAAAACACCAGAAAACCAACAATCTCTCAAAGACCAAAAGTGCCCGTTTGAGCACCCGAAATACACCCAAGGCCCACGGGACCTCAACCAAACCTACCAGCATATCCCATAACATCATTCAAACTTAGTCGAACCCTCGAAACACCAAAAACAATGCAAAAACACCGAAATCAAATCAAATTCAAGCCTATGAACTTTGAAATATCTAAATTCCACCAACGATGCCGAAACCATCCAAAACACCTCTGATTGACTAGAAAATTTGCACAAATATCCAAAATTACATTACGAACCTGTTCCAACTTCCGGAATTCTATTTCGACCCCGATAGGATATTTTCCACTGCCGACCGAAAATAGCCAAAAACTAACTTTTGCCAATTCAAGCCTAATTCTACACCGGACACTGAAATTACATTCCGAACACAATCCTAAGTCCCAAATCACCTAACGAAGATATAAGAGCCCTAAATCCGCATTCCAAGGTCGTTTACCAAGAAGCTCCCAGTTGACTTTTCCAACTATAAGGCTACTTAAAGAGACTAAGTGCCTTAATTCTCACCACAACCACTCCGAAACCGAACAATCCAACTCCAATACATCATAAATAGTATAAAGAATGCATGACCAAGAAGAAACAGAAATAATAGTGCAAATTCTACGGAACAACCGTCCAGGTCGTTACATTCTCCCCCTCTTAAACAAACATTCGTCCTCGAACGGATCTAGAAACATACATGGAGTCTCAAACAAGTGAGGATATCTGCTCTGCATCTCCCGCTCGGTATCCCAAGTAGCCTTCTCCACTGGCTGCCCTCTCCACTGCACCTTCACTGAAGCTATATCCTTAGACCTCAACTTTCTGACCTGATGACCCAAAATGGCCACTAGCTCTACTACCTTATATGATATATCACCCTCGAGCTGAATTGTGCGGAAGTCTAAAACATGAGATGCGTCACCAATATACTTCCGGAGCATCGAAACATAAAATACCGGATGAACACCCGACAGGCTGGTGGCAAATCAAGTCTATAAGCCACCTCCCCAACCTTCTGAAGCACCTCAAAAAGCCCAATGAACCGGAGAATCAACTTTCCCCTCTTTCCGAACCTCATAACACCCTTCGTGGGTGACACCTTCAGCAGTACCTTCTCTCCCTCCATGAAAGACACATCCCGAACCTTTCGGTCCGTATAACTCTTCTGCCTAGAATGCACCATGCGAAGTCGCTCCTGAATCAACTTCACCTTATCCAACGCATCCTGAACCAAGTTTGTGCCCAATAGCCTAGCCTCGCCGGGCTCAATCCAACCAATCGGAGATCTATACCTCCTACTATATAAAGCCTCATACGGAGCCATCTGAATGCTGGATTCATAGCTATTATTATATGCAAACTCCGCGAGTGGCAGAAACTGGTCCCATAAACCCCCAAAATAAATCACACAAGCACGCAACATGTCCTCTAAAATCTGAATAGTCTGCTCTGATTGCCCGTCGGTCTGAGGATGAAACGTTGTGCTCAACTCTACCTGAGTACCCAAACCTCTCTGCACGGCTCTCCAGAACTGAGATGTGAACTGAGTACCTCTATCAAAATGATAGAAACTGGAACCCCATGCAATCAGACAATCTCCCTGATGTAGATCTCAGCTAACCGCTCCGAAGAATAAGTAGTACCAACAGGAATGAAGTGCACGGACTTGGTCAGCCGATCCACAATGACCCAAATAGCATCAAATCTCCTCGAAGTCCATGGGAGCCCAACTACAAAGTCCATGGTGATCCGCTCCCACTTCCACTCCGGAATATCTAACCTCTAAAGTAATCCACCTAGACTCTGGTGCTCATACTTGACCTCCTGGCAGTTGAGACACCGGGATACATACTCGAAAATATCTCTCTTCATCTGCCGCCACCAATACTGCTATCTCAGATCCTGGTACATCTTCGCGACACCCAGATGGATGGAATACCGCGAGTTATGGGCCTCTGCTAGTATCAACTCTCGAAGCCCATCCACATTGGGCACACAAATACGGCCATGCATCCTCATAACCCCGTCATCACCAATAGTCACAACCCTGGCATCACCTCGACGGACCCTGTCCTGATGAACTACCAAGTGCCAGTCATCATATTGGCGTGCTCTAATCTGATCATAAAGAGAAGACCTGGAGGCTACATAAGCCAATACCCGTGGGGGCTCTAACAAATCCAATCTCACCAACTGACCCGCCAAGACCTGAACATCAAGTGCTAAAGGTCACTCTGTTGCTAAAAGGTAGGCTTGACTTCCCAAACTCTCTGCTCTGCAACTCAAGGCATCGGCCACTACATTGGCCTTCCCCGGATGATATAGAATAGTAAGGTCATAATCCTTGAGAAGCTCCAACCATCTTCTCTGACGCAAAATCAAGTCCTTCTCCTTCAGCAGATACTACTATGATGATCGGTGAAAATCTCACATTGCACTCCATATAAATAATGGCGCCAAATCTTCAATGCATGGACAATGGCAGCTAACTCAAGATCGTGCACTGTATAAGAACTGTCTAGACGCGTAGGCAATCACCCTACCGTCTTACATTAATATTGCTCCCAAGCCAAGTCTAGAAGCATCACAGTAGACTGTATAAGAACCCGAACCAGTAGGCAAAACCAATACCGGAGTTGTTGTCAATGCTTCCTTGAGCTTCTGAAAGCTCTCCTCACACTCGTCGGACCATCTGAATGGAGCACCCTTCTGGGCCAATCTGGTCAAGGGTGAAGCAATAGAAGAAAACCCCTCCACAAACAGACGGTAATACCCCGCCAAACCAAGGAAACTCCTAATCTCTGTAGCTGAAGACGGTCTGGGCCAACTCTGCACCGCCTCAATCTTCTTCGGATCAACCTGAATACCCTCACTGGACACCACGTGCCAAAGAAAACTATTGAACCAAGCCAAAACTCACACTTGGAGAACTTTGCATAAAGCTTCTCCTCTCTCAACCTCTGCAATACAACACTCAAATGCTGAGCATGCTCCTCCTGGCTACGAGAATATAGTAGGATCTCATCAATGAACACTATGACAAAAGAAATCCAGATACGGCTGAAACACGTTGTTCATCAAATACATGAACGCGGTTGGGGCATTGGTCAGCCCAAATGACATAACAAGAAACTCATAATGACCATATCTGGTCCTGAAAGCAGTCTTCGGGATGTCAAAGTCCCAAATTTTCAGCTGATGATACCCGGATCTCAAATCAATCTTAAAGCACACTCTGTCCCCCTGAAGCTGGTTGAAAAAATCATCAATACGAGGCAAAGGATACCGGTTCTTCACCGTAACCTTGTTCAGCTGCCGATAGTCAATACACATGCGCATAGAACCATCCTTCTTCTTCACAAACAACACATGTGCACCCCAATGTGACACAATAGGCCGAATGAACCCCTTACCTAGGAGTTCCTGAAGTTGTTCTTTTAATTCCTTCAAATCTGATGGTGCCATACGGTAAGGTGGAGTAGAAATAGGCTGAGTGCCTAGCACCAGATCAATACCAAAATCTATGTCCCTGTCAGGTGGCATGCTTGGCAGGTCTGCAGGGAACACGTCCGGAGAATCACGGACCACAGGAACAGAATCGACATTAGGAGTCTCACCACTAACTTCCCTCACAAAATCCAGATAAGATAAACATCCCTTCTCAACAATACGCTGAGCCTTCAAGTAAGAAATCACCCTGCTAGGCACATACTCAGAAGAACCCTAGGCACAAGCCTCGAAACTCCAGACATAGCCAAGGTCACGGTCTTAGCGTGACAATCAAGAATAGCAAGACAAGTAGATAGCCAATCCAAGCCCAGTATCACATCAAACCCAACCATGCTGAGTAACAATAGGTCCACTCGGTTCTCCATACCCCCAATAGATATCACACACGACCGATACACACGGTCTACAACAATAGTATCGCCCACCGGAGTCGAAACATGAATAGACGTAACTAGAGACTCACAGGACATACCCAGAAAGTGGGCAAAATATGACAAAACATAAGAGTAGGTGGAACCAGGGTCAAATAAAGACAAAGCATCTGTGTGACAGACTGAGATAAAACATGTGATCACCGCATTGGAGGCCATAGCATCAGACCTAGCTGGAAGTGCATAGATACGCGACTGACATCAACCTGCTCGACCTCCCCCTCTAGGGCGGCCTCTAGCTGACTGACCACCACCCCTTGTTGCCTAGGTGGGTGGTGAAGTGACTGGAGCTAATGTCGAAGGGTGGCTCCTAGACTGAGATGGACCTCAAATGAAATGAGGGCAATGGCCCTCATATGCCCGAACTCTCCACACTGATAGCAACTCCTCGGTGCAGGAGACGGGGACTGAAGGGAACCTCTGGAACCAGAATAACCACTCGAACAACCCTGCATAGAGGAACCCTGAATAGACATTTCCCGAGATGAACTCTGAGCTGGGAGGGCACTGAAAGATGAACGGCCTGGATAAGAACTGCGGTGACCCTGCCCCGATGATGCGCCGCTATAAGCTGGACGAACTGGGTATGGAGGTCTAGATGGGTGACCTCTACTATGCTGAAATTGCCCTCTGGAAGGGACACCACTGAAACTACCAGAACCACGAGGCCTCTTGTCCTCCCTATCCTCTCGCTCCTGGCAACGAACAAACTCAATATCACGAGCAATGTCAACAACTTGCTCGAAGGTAGCACCAGATACTCTCTCCGTAGTCATCAAAATAGGGAGCTGGTAAGTGAGGCCATCCACAAACCTCCTGATATTCTCCCTATCAGTAGGGACTAACTCAGTAGCATGACGAGCCAACTCAGAAAACCGCATCTCATACTGTGTAACTGATAGCTCTCCCTGACGCAGCTACTCAAACTTCCTACGATGCTCCTCCCGATGAATCCGAGGAACATACTTCTCCAAGAAGATAGTGGAGAACTGCTGCCAGGTGAGGGGTGCTAAACCAATAGGCTTACGCCTCTAAAAAGACTCCCACCAAGTGAAAGAAGCACCAGTGAAATATAGCAAATGAGACCCCACTGGTCTTCAGAATCCCAGCAGTACGAAGTATCCTCTAACACTTATCTAGAAAACCCTGGGCATCCTCGCCCTCTGCGCCGATGACAATCGGAGGTTGAATTCTACTAAACCTCTCCAGCCTGCATTGCTCATCCTCTGGCATAGCTGGGACCACATAGTCATGAACTAGAGTAACCAACTGGGATGGAACTGCCCCTGGTGTCTGAAGGCCGTGTACAACCAGCTCAGGTGTCCGGGTAGCTGGAGCCTGAGTGCCTCTCCCGGCTTGAGATGTAACGATAATAATAGTCACAGCAACTGCCTGAGCCAAGCTAGTACATATTGTCAAGATCTAAGCCAGGGTCTCCTGAAGACCCGAAATGACAATGGGCACTGTCGGTGCTTGAGCCTGGCCCACTGGAATACCCGCGGAGGGAACCTGATCCTGGATAGTAGGGGGATCAACTGGTATTGCCCCGGCTGCTATGCGGGCTGGTCCCCTACCTCTACCACGACCTCGACTGCAGCCTCGACCTCTCGCTGGTTTAGTTGGTGTCTGGTCACCCTGATCAGTAGTGTGTGTCCTCACCATCTGTGAGAGAATGAAACAAGAAGAGTTTAGATTTCCAAAAGCAACAAAATGGAACAACATAATTCAAGAAATGAGATTTTTCCTAAGAGTTATGTACCCTCTCGAAGATAAGTATTGGCGTCTCCATACCGATCCACAAGACTCTATTAAACCTGCTCATGACCGTTGGGTCCTATGCAACCTAGAGCTTTGATACCAACTTGTCACGACCCCAAATCACTAAGGTCCGTGATGGCGCCTATCGTTGAACTAGGCTAGCCCTTTAATACAATGAGATCAACAATTACCCGTTTATAATAAATATTTCCTTATATTCTGAATAAGATTACCTATTTAAGATAAGTTCAACAAGAAAATATAATCTGAATGATCAAATCAAATACCGACCCAGACCTCTAGAGTCAACTGTCATGAGAATCGAAGATGATAATATAATGTATCCAAGTATAACTTTGTCACTAATACAAGTCCAAAAAGAACATCAAAGTATATGAATAGGAAAGGAAAGGAGGTCAGTTGTGGACGCTGAGCAGCTACCTCGATCCTCGATAAAAAATCCAAGCACGTCAAAAGACACTAGCAAGATGGTCTGGTACCTGGATCTGCATACAGGGGTGCAGGGAGTAACGTGAGTACGCCGACTCAGTAAGTTACCAAAGTAACAAAAAACTCGAGTGCAGTGACGAGAATTTATAAATTATATTTTGTAAAAACAACAATTCAACTTTTGTTAGGAAAACTCAGTGTAAAGAAGAGTGAGAAAACTGTAAAATTCACAATGTATCCGCCTTTCAGGACCAATATCGCTCATATCAAGGTATCTCAGTCGCTCATATCTCCACTACCAGTATGCCATGCTCTCACTAAGCACTCTCACTCAACAAGTACCAAATATCCACTCAATTGTTGCGGCGTGCAGCCCGATCCAGTATATATATACATATATTGCTGCGGCGCACAGCCCGATCCAAATATAATACGCGGCGTGCAGCCCGATCCATATAATAGTCGACTGTGCTCACTAGGGGTGTACAGACCCCAGAGGGGCTCCGACAGCCCAAGCACTATATTGTTGCAGCGTGTAGCCCGATCCAATAAATGTATATATGCTACGACGTGTAGCCCGATTCATATATAATGTATATTGCTGCGGCGTGCACCCTGATCTATAACTATCCTCACATACTTGGCTCTTAGCCTCACTCATTCATCCTCACAAGCCACTCGGGCCACTCATCTCAACTCACGGGACTCAGCCCCAAAATACGACTCAGAGTTTCAAAATAGTGTAATAACAGTGAAAATAACAATAAGTAGAAAACATGACTTAGTTCGCAAATGTTCTATCAGGATAATGTGAGAATAGTATAAAAGTATCTCTGAAGGTCTAACAGGTCAGCACAAGGCCATAAACAGGGCTTACAACCCATAAACAAGTGAAGATTTATAATATACAGGATATCGTAAGGTTTCAAATCGAATATGCGGCTTAATAGTCGCTACGGGACGAACCGTGTTACAATCCCTATAGGTTCACGCCCACACGCTCGTCATCTACCATGTGCCTAACAGGTCGGAACAAGGCCCCAAAAACGGCTTACAACGCATAAACAAGTGAAGATTTCTAAAATACAGGATATTGTAAGGTTTCAAATCGAATACGCGGCTTAATAGTCTCTACGGAACGGACCAAGTCACAATCCCTATAGGTTGACACCCACACGCTCTTCACCTAGCATGTGCGTCACCTCATTTACCACAGCAATGTAAGATAGCGGGGTTTCATACCCTCAGGTTTAGAGTTACAATCGTTACTTACCTCAAAAACAGTCCAAAAAGCTACTTCGCAATACTCTTGCCCCTTGAATCGGCTCAATGCTCCGAGTCTATCAAAATTAGATTTATCACATCAAAATATGCTAGGGAGATGAAACCCAATCCAAAAATATCACAATTAGGCACAATTCCCGAAATTGGCCAAACCCGACCCCCGAGCCCACGACTCGATAAAATTTACACCAAAAATCCTTTCACGAGTCTGTAAATATCAAGAACACTGAAATCGGAGTTCAATTGACCCCTTAAATACCCATTTTAAGGTCTCTTAATCTCAAGCCCTAATTACCCATTTTGCACTGATTTTTCACCACTAATTAGACCTTTAGTCACATATAAACGAGTTATGAAGTCAAGAATATTACCTCCAAGTGATTCCCCTTTGGTTTCCTCAAAAAACTCCCACAAAAGCTTCAATCTCGTTCAAAAATGGTGGAAAAATGAAGAAGGCTCGCCGATTGGCTATTTAAACACTACCCAATCTTTTCTTCATCGCGATCGCGAAGACTAACAAACACGCACCCAAAAACCTCTTCTACGCGATCGCAGGGATGGCTCGCGATCGCACTACTCAGTCTTCTCAAGCCTACGCGATCGCAGTTGGCTTCACGCGACCGCGTAGAGATACGGCCCAACTCCCGATGCCTACATTCCTCTACGTGAACGCAAGGATCCCCCACGCGAACGCACTGACCAAGGCTGCTCACACTACGCGATTGCACTCCTACCTTAGCAATCATGATTCACAAAATCCTCCCGGCATCAACTTACTCTATGCGATCGTGGATGAACTCACACGATCGCAATGAACAAATCACTACTGCTAAAACACCAGAAAACCAACAATCTCCCAAAGACCAAAAGCCCTCGTTTGAGCATCTGAAATACACCCGAGGCCCCCCGAGACCTCAACCAAACCTACCAACATATCCCATAACATCATTCAAACTTAGTCGAACCCTCGAAACACCAAAACCAACGCAAAAATACCGAAATCACATCAAATTTAAGCCTATGAACTTTGAAATTTCTAAATTCCACCAACGATGCCAAAACCATCCAAAACACTTCCGATTGATCTGAAAATTTGCACACATATCCAAAATGACATTACGAACCTTTTCTAACTTCTGGAATTCCATTCCGACCCCGGTAGCCTATTTTCCACTGCCGACCGAAAATCGCCAAAAACTAACTTTCGCCAATTCAAGTCTAATTCTACACCGGACATCGAAATTACATTCCGAACACACTCCTAAGTTCCAAATCACCTAACGAAACTATCCGAGCCCTAAAATCCGTATTTTGAGGTTGTTTACCAAGAAGTCAACTTCCAATTGACTTTTCCAACTATAAGGCTACTTAAAGAGACTAAGTATCTCAATTCTCACCACAACCACTCCGAACCCGAACCATCCGACTCCAACACATCATAAACAGTATAAACAATGCATGACCAAGCAGAAATAGAAATAACAGTGCAAATTCTACGGAACGACCGGTCGGGTCGTTACACCAATGAGAATGGAATGAGAAATGATGGGATTCGTCGCGGCTTTCAGATTTGGCCAAAAAATGCCATAAACAGCGACCACCCCATCTCTGACCTGACTAAAAATAAAAATAAAATGAAAAAAAAAAAAGCAGAAGCACACACACGAAATGGGTGAAACAAGAGAAGTGAGGAAACTGGAATTTTCAACGAGATTTGAACAAAGCTGATTTCAGAATTTTCCTTTCTTTCTGGGTTTTCCAAAATTGGTTTTGAGCCATGGATTTGCTTTCGTCACTGATTCTGTTTGCTGAGCTCTATTCCAGCTCATTTACCTTTATTTGGTTCCATTTTGTTCCTTGATTTTCTGCTGTTTTTAATGGTTGTAGACATAAACCTGTTACAGGTAAATCTATATTGCATGAATTGAAGGCCAAATTATTTTTAGCTCCTGCTATTATATTGGACGGAACTGTTGTTTCCGTTGTTGTTGAGTATTCCGTTGAGCACTTAAAGCTTTAGCCTTCCATTTCAGTTTCATTTGGATAATTTTAAGTTGTATTGTCGCTGTCGAGTGCAAGCTTGAACTAGTGATGTTGAGAAATTTGTTGAACTTTGCCCGTGCTGAATCAAAACTGTATGTTTCTATTCTCTCGCGTGCTCTATGTCCATTCATTGTAGATACTCCGACCTTCTAACTCTAATGATTGAAATATTCTTAGTACAAATTTGATGTGGTATAAATTGAAAGCTCAGATACAATGTGGAATTGAACATAGTTTTGTGAATGGTTAGTTGGAATTTGGCTTTAACGAATTCAAATTTAAATCGGATATTTTCTCATTTTTATTGGGTTTACGCAATGTTTGGTACAACCTCTTAAGAAACAGCCTCTTAAAATACAGTTTCTCTATGTCAACTAAAAACGAGTGTTCAAATTTGCTAATGAGTTTTCCTATTGTTCTTTCAGAACTGTAGATCGAAATATGTTCGAATAAATCAATGTTTTCATTTTGTGTATTTAAATTCCTTCATTTAGTATATTTTAGCTGGATTGTATACCCTCTCTTCACAATAGTTAAACATAGGGCTGACCCAATAAGCTAATCGTAAAATTGGACAAGATTTAGCAATGGATCAAATCCTCCTCTTTAGACTAAGTAAATGTTATCTTAGAAGACCTTGAACAAAACTTATACTTTGTTGTCCAAAATATCTTTTAGACTAATACTATAAACAATTT
Source organism: Nicotiana paniculata (assembly GCA_005239505.1). Taxonomy (NCBI): domain Eukaryota; kingdom Viridiplantae; phylum Streptophyta; class Magnoliopsida; order Solanales; family Solanaceae; genus Nicotiana; species Nicotiana paniculata. The sequence goes on from ML329661.1 coordinate 12,464, forward strand.
AGGAAAGGACAAAGAACTTATAAAAAATAATAGTTTTTCTTCACGTAAGCAATTAAATCAACCGTGATCATAGTCATGATTTTGTAATCTACACTCGGGTTTGCAACTCATGCTACCTGACCACAACTCCAAACTATAATTAAAATTACACGTTGTAAATTGCAGGTGCATTTCATGTGGCGCGTTTACAATGGTCCAAAAATGACAAGTATACGCCATCGTGACTTGTTTCAGAATAACCCATAAATATTAAAAGCGGCTAAAAGTTAAAAAAAAAGGCTAAAATGCACAATATGTTTAAAATATGTAAATAATCAGATAATTTAGGCCAAATATTAATGGTTAAACGATCGTGCTAGAACCACGGAATTCGAGAGTGCCTAACACATTCTCCCAGGTTAATAGAATTCCTTACCCGAATTTCTGGTTCGCAGACATTTTTAAACATAGTCAAAAATTTCCTCGGTTTTGGATTTCATAAATAAATGGTGTCCCGGAACACCGTAAAAAAATTCGGATGGCAACTCTGAAAATAAATAAATAAATCCCAAATTCGAATAATGTCACTTTAATTGGAGAAACTCCCTTATCCCACCCTTACCGGTGAAAAAGGAGGTGTGACAGCTCTGGCGACTCTGCTGGGGATAAGGACCTAGATTCGTTGATTCAGGGTTCAGAATTCGATTTTAGAATCTAGGAAGTGTGCACTTCATCTGACTTCTTTTCTGTTAGAGTTATATCCAAATTTTAGAACGAGGTTCGGACAAGTTGCAAAGCCGGTGAAGCTTCTGTATTCCCGGTACGCTTCCCCCCTCGGCTCGAGCTGTCCGCTCGGGTAAGCCTGGTCTAGAACAAAATCCCAGGATTTAAACTTAGGATGACACAACCTCATGCTGGATCCCTAGTAGGAATGCTTATTTGCATCACGTGCATTTGACTTAGGAGACTCAACACAGGGGTTGGGTCCGTCTAGGACAGGTGAACCCAAAATAAAGACCATCTTGATGCATCTTACTTGCTATGTGTACATTCTTTGTTTCGGCTTGTTTGTTGACCAACTAAAAAAAGAAATAATAGAAAAACCAAGAGTGAGGTAGGATAGAAAATTTATCAGATTTTGAAAACCGAGATATTTGAAAATGCTTCGAAACTTTGTCTAAAAAAAAGAAATAAAATAAGTGAATGTTTTCAAAAAGTCATGTTTCCCCAGTTCTGTCAAAGTTAACCGAACTACGCGGGTCTGATTCTCACTGGATATGGGATACCTAGACAAACCTCATCGGTACCGACCCTAATTTTTAAAAATCCAAAAAAATATTTCCCTTTAATTCCTTCCTGAAATCCCAAATAAATTAAAAGCAAAAGAGAAGAGATTTTTAAAAAATAAATAAATAAAAAACCAAAAATATTTTCCTTCTTTGAAGTCTTTCATTCAAAAACAAACAAAAAGAAAAGTAAAATAATCAATAAAATCCAAAAAATATTTTTCCCTTTTTCAGAAATATTTTTCCTAAAAATAAAAAAAGATCATAAAACAAAATGAAAAAAAATTCCTTTTCTTCTTTAAAAAACTTCTTTCGCAAATGTCATTAAAAATTGAAAAGTTGAAGTCCAAAGATATTTTCACTTGTCTTCGAGAAATTTGCCTTCGGAAAAAGAAAACTCAGAATAATTGAAATATTTTCTTTGTAGAAGTCTTCAAAAAATTAAAATGAAGAAAATCCATTCAAAGTCCGAAAAAACAAAAACAAACATTTTTCTTTACCTTTTAGAAGTCGTTTTCTCAAAAGTACAACAAAAAAAAAAGAATCCAAAAAGATATTCTCTTTATTATTGGCAGTCTTTCTTCCAAAAAGTAAAAAAAAAAAAAAAAGATATCAGAAACGAAAATCAAAAGAAAAGTTATTCTTTTTCTCCTTTAGATAATCTTTCTTTAATGTCCCTCTTTCGAAAATTTAGGGGCAACAATCAAAATCCAAAAAAATATTTTTTTTTTTCTTAAATAAAAAAAAAGAGACAAAGCGATTGGAAATTAAACAAAAATATTTTTTTCTTATTTTTGAAATTCCCAAAGTTCAAATTAAAAGTAAAAGAATTTTTAGAAGTATTTCATTCAAAAAAAATAAAATCAATAAAAATTCAAAAAAAAATCAATGAAAAATCAAAATCCAAAATACAGGTTTTCTTTATCTTGAAGTATTTTTCCCAAAAAACTCAAAAAAAAAAATCATACCTCAAAAATCAAAATCCAAAATTCTTTTTAATTATCTTGAAGTATTTTTTCCAAAAAAAAAAAAANCAGAAAATTCGAAAAACAATATGTCTGAGTTTTATAAGAGTAAATAAATAAATATAAAAGACAAAGTTAGCTTATTTACTCCATTCGTAGTCTTCCCGAACTATGCAAGATCTAATTCATGCGGTGTCATGATACGTAGGAAATCTCCATAGGATTCGATCATAGCCATTAAAAACTAAAAAAAAAGAGAAAAGAAAGTAAAAAAAGAAGAAGAAAGAGTGACAAAAATAACTGAGAAAAACAAAGAGCGAAAATAACAAAAAGAGAAAGAAAAAGAAATCGAGATATGAAAAATTAAAAAAAAAAAAATAGGGAGAGACAAAATTTGAAAGGGACACTTAAAGACCGGGAAGAAACACGCAACCGTTCAAACACATGGTAGAAGCGTTTAACTGTTAGGTGCATTGCATCCCTAAAATGCGATTTCCTATATGTTAAATGTCTCAAACTAACCAGGTTGTTGTGTGTGCAAATAAGACAGGTCATATTTAGGTGGTTGGTTTTGTTGGTAGTACGATTTTTCATCCTTCACAAGATCCAAAGGTAAAAATGGCCTTCACAACCAATCTTCCAATCATCGGTCCTGAGCATAACCCAGCATTGGCTATTCCGCAGCCTGAATCAGCGACTACTGAAGAAAATAGAATGTTGCGTCGCCGCATATTGGAAATGTGGGACGCCTGGTCTAACGGTAGGGAACCACCAAGTGTAATCCCTGGTTTACCTGAGTTGATCCCCAGTTCAGATGGGCTTTCCAATATCCTTGTGCCCAACCCACTCTTCCTATTTGGGCACCCTCTAATGTCGTCTAATGGCTCCAGAGTGCCTTCTGTGGATCACCCTTGGTGCCGGATTCAAGGGCACATCCAACAATGTTTGCTTTACCACCAGTCTCCACCAAACTTTTACCCTAAACACCCGCAATATGGGTCTCCCATGGGTCAGGAAAGAATAATGAGGAATCACGAGCAGGAAGAAATGGCTCGGAAGATTAGAAGCATAGAGCAAAGCTTAAAAAACATGCAAGGTTTGAGTGGTCAGAAGAGTGTCTCCTACTCCAATTTATGCATGTTCCCACATGTTCACTTGCCAGTTGGTTTCAAGATGCCAAAGTTTGAAAAATATGATGGACACGGAGACCCGATCGCTCACTTGAAACGATATTGTAACCAGCTGAGGGGTGCTGGTGGAAAAGATGAGTTGCTAATGGCCTATTTCGGAGAAAGCCTCGCCGGAATCACATTTAAATGGTATATGGAGCAAGAAACTACCCATTGGCATGTGTGGAACGATTTTGGCCCGAGACTTTGTCCGCCAATTCTAGTATAATGTGGACATCTCTCCTGACAAGAACTCTTTGTCTAATTTGAAAAAGAAAACCACGGAAAGCTTTCGTGAATGTGCTGTCAAATGGCATGAGCAAGCTTCCAGGGTAAATCCTCCAATGAACGAAGCAGAAATGGTTACGGTCTTCCTACAAGCCCAAGCAACGGATTACTTCCAGAACATGATGTCTGCTATGGGTGGACCATTCGCCGAGGCTATCAAAATTGGGGAGATGGTCGAGAATGGTTTGAAAACAAGGACGAATCTTGAGTTAAACTACATTTAAGGCTGCATCATAGGCCGTTCAAAATGGGTCAAGGGGTTTGATGAACAGAAACGAAAGAGAAGAAGAAGCCATGATGGCTTCGAGTTCGAAGGGGGCTCGCAGGACATTCAACCAACCATATATGCTTCCTAAGGTCCCACAACACTATGATCCCTATCAAGATGATGCTGCTTATGCCATGGCACCGCCTCCATATGCGGTGATGAACGTGCAATCTTACACGGGGCCACAAAATTATACCCAAAACCGAGATCCACTTCCTAGAAATGTCCATCCTTACCATGCTCCATATAATCCCCAATCAAATGTTTCCCAATACAATCCTCGCCCCAGAGAGCCTTTCAGAAAGAATCAATTCACCCATATTGGTGAATCATACTCTAGCTTGTTCTAAAAGTTGGTCAAGACAGGTCTGCTACAACCAGTGGCCCCGAACCGGCCGAACCCGAGTCCCCCTCGCACTGGGCTGATGCTAGATGTGAATACCACTCTGGAGCAGTGAGGCATGACACTGAAGATTGTTGGACTCTTAAAAGAGCAGTGGAATACCTCATCGAAGTCCAAGCAATAGTGCTTAGGGATGAAGAAGACCCTAATGTGATGAACAATCCCCTGCCTGCTCACACTAGGCCAGTAGTCGGAATGATTTGTGAAGATGAAGAATTTGATCCGGCTCTGAAATCCATTGCAGCCATTGTCGAGACAGAAGAAAAGCCAAAACACAGTCGCCAAGCCTGAAAGTCCCCCCCATCAGATGCGAGTCTCGGTAGTCAGTCTTGTTATCCTTCGGATTATCTTAAAATGTGATCCGGATGCTTTACTTTATTGTCTTATTTTCCGATGTAAACCCTTCTATCTTCAAACTTCAAAAAAAAAAAAAAAAATCATGTGGAATTAATATTTCATTTTCCAAGAATGTCTCTTTTTTTAATCTTGTCTCTTTTCTTACTCTACTTTTAGTTCTATTTAAATGCAGATTTCAATAACATGACATGCTTGCGGACTTCATGCCCGCACCTAAAATGCTGCCAGACTTCAAAACAGTGAATCAAGAATCGGAATACAAATGAAGTTAGGTTAGGGAAACAAAACAATGGATCGGAAAAGCCAAAGGAAAATTGGTTGGAAAGGTCCATCATTACTACAAGAGTACTGCCAAAAGAGTGCGTTTGTACTTGGGATACATCAAAGAAAATGTCTCTGAAACAACTGTCAGCACAGGTGCAGTCAAAAGATCCTAAAACACTGTCAGACTTCAAAATAATGAATCAAGAATCAGAATGCAAATGAAGTTAGGTCAAGGAAATAAAATAATGAATCAAAACAACCGAAGGAAAATTGGTTCAGATTGGAAAGGTCCATGCATTGCAACCGGAGTGCTGCCAAAATAGTGCGTTGTACTTGGGGCTCGAAGAAAATGTCCCCGAAACAACTGTCAACGCAGGTGCAATCAAAAGGTACTATGTTCGATCCCCCATATATTTTCAAATGTTCTCCGGTTGGGATAACGAAGGCTTTCATTCTCGCTACCCAAACACCATTAACCTTTTTGCAAAACCTTTGGGTTGGTTACCTTCCTTTGATTACCCTCTTTGGAACCCGAAAGTGTTATTGGAAAACAAAAAAAAATGATTAATTGAAAAATGAAAAAAAGAAAGAAAAAAGAAGCAAAAAAAATGATGAAATGAAAAAAAAGAATACAAGGAAAGAAAAAGAAAGAGGAAACAAAACAAAACAGTGGAAAAACAAAACAAAAAATCAAAAACAAAAACAAAAGTTTCCCTAAACTACGTTTGACTTGATTCTTAAAGGATACGTAGGCAACCTCTTACTGGGGTTCAGTCACACCTTCCCCAAGAATTTAAGCTGGGGCAGATGTCGTGATATGATCGACAATGTTTCGCCTGAAAGGTTCCAAAGTTGTAATTCAATACAAATTCTTATCACCAAAACCCAGCTCAAGTCCTTCCGATCAATCGGCAAAGATATCTAAAATTGGTGGATACGGTTGTTTGGATCTGATACAAGCAAATGAGAAATTAAAATGAGAGTCTTATCGGTGAAAACCCACATGGGCACCGTGAGGCAACGGTAAGAAGAGAAATTAAAAAGAGAAAGTCTTATCGGTGAAAACCAACACGGGCACCGTGAGGCGGTGGTGAGCATAGAAATTGAATATGAGAGAGTCTTGTTAGTGAATAATCACACAGAGCACTAGAAGGCGATGGTGAGAAGAGAAATGAGATAGGTTAGTTGGAGAAAACCCGCAAAGGGCGCCACTGATCGAAAAGGATAATGGATCATTGACATGGACACATTCTGGGCAAGGTTTCTCAATCTCGAGGTAATAGTTGTGATGAATTTCTGAGAGTCGGATGGTTTACACGGATCAGGCATCCAGTCCAAAAGGCGTGTCATGTTTATTGAAGTCTGCATGCACTCCAGATAAGTCCTTCTTTCCTTTCCCCGAAAGAGATACCTCTTGTTTAAATTCATTGTCCATTCTATCATTTATTTTCTTTTGAATCCCTTTCGATCTAAATCTGTTCCGAAACTAAGGCAAAGAAAGGATGGCAAGATTGATTTACAGAGTTCTCATTTGATACGGGCTAGAATTCAAAAACGCACCCAGCCTCGTCAGGGGCATCAGGTCGACCTCAACTGGTCATAGCGGTCGATGTTTCAAACTCAAAACCCTTGAAAGGAGAAAATCAAATTGAAGTGCCTATAAAGGCGAATGAAGTTGAAAGGTTGAGTCCCACGTGGCTAACCATCTCGGCAAAGTTTGAAAAGCCAAAATACTCCAAATGTTCTGAAGCTGAAATGAAAGGCCAATAAAGGCGAAGTAAAGTTAGAAAGGTTAAGTCACACGTGACTAATCGTTGCAGCAGAATTGGATGGGCCAAAATTCCCCCCGATACTCCGGAAATCCAAAAGAAAAAGCAAGTTAAAGGCCTATAAAGGCAAAATAAAGTCAAAATGTTGGGTCCCACGTGACCGATCTCCATGGTAAAATCTAGAAGCCAGGGTCCCCAGGTTTAGAAATGAAACCCAATCCCCAGCAAGCAAGCAAGCGGTTGAGATCTTCGTCAAAAGAGCTGGGATCAAGCAGTTGAAAATCAAGGCCGCAAAACCAACCATTGTTTCAAACTAACAAATTGTTCTTTGTTTGAAAATAGGAAACAGGTACAACTCGAAAGCAACCTTGCAAGAAGCAGGTGCAACCAAAAGAAATTTCGTAAGGTCTAGAAGGAGCTCTACGGTAATGACTCAAAAAAGGGAAGTTTCCTCCAAAAATTCTTTCCCGCATTCACTCATTCTTTGAAATAAAATGAAAAAGAAGGAGAAAAAGAAGAAAAATGATGTTGAAAACAATTCAAACCCAAAGTAGTATAGGGATCCCAATCCCTAGCTAAACCTGTTCCAACCTAGGATATCCCATTCCTTAATTGATGCTAACATAGGGTCCAACTCCCTAGTTGATGCCGGCATAACCCGATGATTTTTCCAACTTAGGATCCCAATCCCTAGTTGATGTCGGCATAACCCGATGATTTTTCCAACATAGGGCCCCACTCCTCACCAGACACCAGCATAACCTGGTGATCTTTCCTTGACAACATCATAACCTATTGATCTTTTCCAAACACCAGCACAACCTAGTGATCTCTTTTCTTAGCAACATCATAACTTGTTGACCTTTTCCAGACACCAGCATAACCTGGTGATCTCTTTTCCTGGCAACAACATAACCTGTTGACCTGTTCCGACACCAGCATAACCTGGTGATTTTTTCCTGGCAACAACATAACCTGTTGACCTTTTCCAGAAACTAGCATAACCTGGTGATCTTTCCTAGACAACAACATAACATGTTGTTTTCTTCCGACACCAACATAACCTAGTGATCTTTTCCAGACAACAGCATAACCTGTTGATCTTTTCCCGACACAACCATAACCTGGTGATCTTTTCTTGACAACATCATAATATGTTGATCCTTCCCCAAACGCCAGCATAACCTGGTGATCTTTTCTCGACGCCAGCATAACCTGGTGATCCTTTCCTGACAACATCACAAATTGTTGATCTTTTCCCGACACCAGCATAACCTGGTGATATTTTCCCTACACCAACATAATCTGGTGATCTTTTTCTGGCACCGGCATAACCTAGTGATCTTTTTATGGAAACAGCATAACCTGTTGATCCTTCCCTGGCAACAACATAACCTGTTGATCCTTCCCTGACAACAGCATAACCTGTTGGTCTTTTTCCTAGCGCTAACATAACCTGTTGATCTTTTCTTGACAACAGCATAAACTGTTGATCTTTTCCTGACCCCAGCATAACCTGGTGTTCCTTTTCCTGACAACAGCATAACCTATTGATCTTTTCCTGACACCGGCATAACCTGGTGATCTTTTCCTGACGACAGCATAACCTGTCGATCTTTTCCAACATAGGGTCTCCAATCCCTAGTTGATTTTAATTTTAGACATAGGGTATCCACCCCTAGTCTACATTCACTCCGGGAACACCATTCTCGCCTTTTTATTGCTTTCAATAATGAAGTAGTATAGAGTTATGTTACAATAACTCACGAAATTTTCCTAGCGAAAACTGGGCAGAAAAATTTTGTTTGTTTGTTTTGATGCCTGAGCAGGTTATACCTCGAGGCACATGGTTCGAGACGACCAAAAGAAGAAGTCTCAAATCAGAGTAAAGGAAAAGAAGAAAAAAAGAAAAGAGTTGAACCCAAAGTACAGAAGCAGAAAAAATGTGGACTGCTCAAGACAGATTGACGTCACAAGCTATGCATGTCCCTTCTTGATCCAAAAAAGCTAAAGGAGATTGAACCAGCACCTACAATTAACAAGCATCAAGATTCAGATTGGAGTTTGTATAAAGAAGCAGCCAAGACTCAAGACCAAGCTTCAGAAGACTCATAGATAGGAATATTGTAACTCGTAGTTGATAGGTTTAGTTTAGTCTTTTTCATTTTTATTTTGGTGTAATAAGAAGCTCGGCAAGCAGTAAGCAGCAATAACAACAGTGAAATCACAGCTTCCTGGTAGTCCCAACTACCAAAACTTCCAGAACTACACTGATCTGATTCCATTATAGCCAAGGATATGTAGGCAACCTCCGAAGCAAGGTTCGGTCAAACGTTTTTCAAAATCCTTCCAAATGGAGTACCAAACGGGCAAAAATTGCTCGTACTTGCTCACTTTCTCTTTGCCCGAAAACTCTTCATGTTCTCGAGCAAAGAGGGGCAGCTGTGAGCACCCAATTTTTGCCCTGCATGAAAATTACTCCTAAAAAATAATCAAAAAATAATTTTAATGAATTTTAGGAGTTTTGCTTTATTCAGTTGCATTTCATGCATGTTTAACATTTTAAAATAAACAAATTCATAAAAAAATGTTCGAATCTTGATTTCATAACATGTTAGATTTTGAACTGCATTTTTACACCAATTTTGCCTAGCCCAAGAGAAAATAGTCCAGAACCCGCGACCCGCCTGCCCGACCCGTTTTCCCCCTGTTAAAACAAACCTAGACCAAATTTAGAATAAGAGAACCCCCCCTCCCCCATCCCTTTGATGTGATCTAAATTGAAAGCTCAGATACAATGTGGAATTGAACATAGTTTTGTGAATGGTTAGTTGAAATTTGGCTTTAACAAATTTAAATATAAATCGGGTATTTTTTCATTTTTATTGGGTTTACGCAATGTTTGTACAACTTCTTAAAATATAGTTTCTATATGTCAACTAAAAATCGAGTGTTCAATTTGCTAATGAGTTTTCCTATTGTCCTTTCAGAACTGCAGATCGAAATATGTTCGAATAAATCAATATTTTCATCTTGTTCATTTAAATTTCTTCATTTAGTATATTTTAGTTGGATTGTATACCCTCTCTTCATAATAGTTATACATAGGGCTGGCCTAATATGCTAATAGCGAAATTAGGTCAGATTTAGCAATGACCCAAATCCTCCTCTTTAGACTAAGTAAATGTTATCTTAGAAGACCTTGAACAAAACTTATACTTTGTAGTCCAAAATACCTTTTAGACTAATAGTACAAATAATTTAGGAAAAGACAGAACTTATGAAAAATAATAGTTTTGCTTCAAATAAGCAATTAACTCATCGTGACCATAGTCATGATTACATAATCTACACCCAGGTTTGCAACTCATGCTACCCGACCACAACTCCAAACTATAATTAAAATCACACGTTGTAAATTGCGGGTACATTTCATGTGGCGCGTTTACAATGTGTCCAAAAAGGACAAGTGCACGTCATCATGACTTGTTTAAGAATAATCCATAAATATTAAAAGCGGCTAAAAGTAAAAAACAAAGAAGGTTAAAATGCACAATAGGTTTATAATATGTAAATAGACAGATAATTTAGGAAAAATATTAATTGTTAAACGACCGTGCTAGAACAAAGGAATCCAGGAGTGCCTAACACCTTCTCCCGAGTTAACATAATTCCTTACCCGGATTTCTGGTTTGCCTACATTTTTAAACAGATTCAAAAATTTCCTCGGTTTGGGATTTCAATAAATAAATGGTGTCCCGGAACACCGTAAAAAAAATCCGGGTGGCGACTCTGAAAATAAATAAATAAATTCCAAATTCGAGTAATGTCACTTTAATTGAAAAAACTCCCTTATCCCACCCTTACCAGTGAAAAAGGAGGTGTGATAGTGTTAACCTCGGATTCAAGCCTAAGAACTTCTAAACTTCCAAATTCCGCAAACGACACTGAAACTTACCAAACCACGTCCGAATAACCTCAAATTTCGCACACACGTCGCAAATGACACTACAATCCTATTCCGACTTCAGGAATTCTATTTTAACCCAAATATCAAATTTCCACTGCTGAACAAAAATCGCCAAATTTTCAATTTCGCCAATTCAAGCCTAATTTCTACCACGGACCTCCAAATTACATTCCAGACACGATCCTAAAAGGTGTACATGCCCTATTTGTCAAAATGCTTTAAAGCTATAGTTTCATGAGAATCATATACATATATACATACACACACACACACACACACACAGACACACACACACACACACACATATATATATATATATATATATATATATATATATATATATATATATATATATATATATAT
>ML329662.1:0-10559 GCA_005239505.1 Nicotiana paniculata
AAAAATGTAACTTGATCATTTAGAAGCGTTAGTTATGGTTACTTGGGCCGTATTTGATGTCCCCGACAAATATCATGCTATCTCATACCGGCTACGTACCAAGGCGTCTGTCCTGGACCATGGCAGGCGATAATAAAGGCACGACTGGCGGAATTCTAGTTTAATTGCCATAAAATGCCAAAAAATGTAACTTGATAATTTCGAAGCATTGGTTATGGTTCATTGGGTAGTATTTTATGTCAAGTACAAATATCATGCGATCCGGTACCAGCTCCGTACCAAGGCGTCCTGCCTGGACCATGGCAGGCGATAATACAGGCACAACTGGTGGAATTCCAATTTAATTGCCATAAACTGCCAAAAAATGTAACTTGATCATTTTGAAGCGTTGGCTATGGTTCCTTGGGTCGTATTTGATGTCCCAGAAAAGTATCATGGGATCTAGTACCGACTCCAAACCAAGGCGTCCGACCTAGACTATGCCAGACAATAATACAGGGACGACTTGCCGAATTCCAGTTTAATTGACATAAAATTCCAAAAAATGTAACTTGATCATTTCGAAGCTTTGGTTATGGTTCCTTGGGTCGTATTTGATGTCCCAGAAAAATATCATGCGATCCGGTACCGGTTCCGTACAAAGGCCTATGGCCTGGATCATGGTAGGCGATAATACAGGCACTTCTGGCAGAATGCCAGTATAATTGCCATAAGATGCCAAAAAATGTAACTTGATCATTTAGAAGAGTTAGTTATGGTTACTTGGGCCGTATTGGAGGTCCCGTACAAATATCATGCTATCCGATACCGGCTCCGTTCCAAGGCGTCTGGCCTGGACCATGGAAGGCGATAATACAGGCACGACTGGCGGAATTCCAGTTTAATTACCAAAAGATGTAACTTGATCATTTCGAAGCGTTGTTTATGGTTCCTTGGGTCATATATGATGTCCCAAAAAAATATCATACGATCCGGTAACGGCTCCGTACCAAGGCGTCCGACCAGGACCATGGCAGGCGATAATACATGCACGACTTGCAGAATTCCAGTTTAATTGCCATAAAATGCCAAAAAATGTAACTTGATCATTTAGAAGCGTTGGTTATGGTTCCTTGGGTCGTATTAGTGTCCCAGAAAAATATCATACGATCCGGTACCGGCTCCGTGCCAAGGCGTCCGGCTTGGTCCATGGCAGACGATAATACATGCACGACTTGCGGAATTCCAGTTTAATTGACATAAAATGCAAAAAAATGTAACTTGATCATTTCGAAGCGTTGGTTATGGTTCCTAGGGTCGTATTTGATGTCCCGAAAAAATATCATGCGATCCGGTACCGGCTCCATACCAAGGCGTCCGGCCTGGACCATGGCAAGCGATAATAAGGGCACGACTTGCGGAATTCCAGTTTAATTGCCATAAAATGCCAAAAATTATAACTTGATCATTTCGAAGCGTTGGTTATGGTTCCTTGGGTCATATTTGATGTCTCGAACAAATATCATGCGATCCAGTACTGGCTTTGTACCAAGGCGTCAGGCCTGGACTATAGCAGACGATAATACATGCACGACTTGCAGAATTCCAGTTTAATTTGCATAAAATGCCAAAAAATGTAACTTGATCATTTTGAAGTGTTGGTTATGGTTCCTAGGGTCGTATTTGATGTCCCAAAAAAATATCATGCGATCCGGTACCGGCTCCGTACCAAGGCCTCCGTCCTGGACCATGGCAGGCGATAATACGGGCACGACTGGAAGAATTCAAGTTTAATTGCCATAAAATGCCAAAAATGTAACTTGATCATTTCGTAGCGTTGGTTATGGTTCCTTCGGTCGTATTTGATGTCCCAAAAAAATATCATGCGATCCGGTACCGGCTCCGTACCAAGGCCTCTGGCCTGGACCACGGCAGGCGATAATACAGGAACGACTGGCGGAATTCAAATTTAATTGCCATAAAATGCCAAAAAATGTAACTTGATCATTTCGAAGCGTTGCTTATGGTTCCTTCGGTTGTATTTGATGTCCCGAAAAAATATCATGTGATCCGGTACCGTCTCCATACGAAGGCCTCTGGCCTGGACCATGGCAGGCGATAATACAAGAACGACTGGCGAAATTCCAATTTAATTGCCATAAAATGCCAACAAATGTAACTTGATCATTTTGAATTGTTGGTTATGGTTCCTTGGGTTGTATTTAATGTCCCGAACAAATATCTTGCAATCTGGTACCGGATCCGTACCAAGGCGTCCAGCCTGGACCATGTCAGCGACAATAGAGGCACAACGAGCGGAATTCCAGTTTAATTGCCATAAAATGCCAAAAATTGTAACTTGATCATTTCGAAGCGTTGGTTATGGTTCCTTGGGTCGTATTTGATGTCCCGGACATATATCATGCTATCAAATACCGGTTCCATACCAAGGCGTCCGGCCTGGACACGGCAGGCGATAATACAAGCACGACTTGCGGAATTTCAGTTTAATTGCCATAAAATTCCAAAAAATGTAACTTTATCATTTCGAAGCGTTTGTTATGCTTCCTTGGGTCATTTAATGTCCTGAAAAAATATCATGTGATCCAGTACCGGCTCCGTACCAAGGCCTCCGGCCTGGACCATGGCAGGCGATAATACGGGCACGACTAGCAGAATTCCAGTTTAATTGCCATAAAATGCCAAAAATGTAACTTGATCATTTCGAAGCGTTAGTTATGGTTCCTTGAATCGTATTTGATGTCCCGAAAAAATATCATATGATCCGGTACCGGCTCCGTACCAAGGCCTCTGGCCTGGACCATGGAAGGCGACTTACATGCACGACTGGCGGAATTCCAATTTAATTTCCATAAAATGCCAAAAAATGTAACTTGATCATTTCGAAGCGTTGGTTATGGTTCCTTGGGTCGTATTTAATATCACGGACAAATATCATGCGATCCGGTACTGGCTCCGTACCAGGGCGTCCGGCATGGACCATGGCAGGCGATAATACAGGCACTTCTAGTAGAATTCCAGTTTAATTGCCATAAAATTCAGAAAAATATTACTTGATCATTTCGAAGTGTTAGTTATCGTTCCTTGGGTCGTATTTGATGTCCCGCGCAAATATCATGCTATCCGATACCAGCTCCGTACCAAGGCGCCCGGCCTAGACCATGGCAGGCGGTAACACATGCACGACTGCCGAAGTTCCAATTTAATTGCCATAAAATGCCAAAAAATGCAACTTGATCATTTCGAAGCGTTGCCTATGGTTCCTTGGGTCGTATTTGATGTCCCGGACAAATATCATGTTATCTGGTACCGGCTCCGTACCAAGGTGTCAGGCCTAGACTATGGCAGGCGATAATACAGGCACGACTTGCGGAATTCCAGTTTAATTGACATAAAATGCGAAAAAATGTAACTTGATCATTTCGAAGCGTTGGATATGGTTCCTTGGGTCGTATTTTATGTCCCGGACAAATATCATGCTATCCAATACCGGCCCCGTACCAAGGCGTCCGACCTTGACCATGGCAGGCGATAATACATGCACGATTGGTGGAATTACAGTTTAATTGCCATAAAATGCCAAAAAATGTAACTTGATCATTTCGAAGCGTTGATTATGGTTCCTTGGGTAGTATATGATGTCTCGGAAAAATATCATGCAATACGGTACCGGCTCCGTACCAAGGCATCCGGCCTGGACCATGGCAGGCGATAATACAGGCACGACTAGCGGAATTCCAGTTTAACTTCCATAGAATGCCAAAAAATATAAATTGATCATTTCAAAGCATTGGTTACGGTTCTGTGGGTTGTATTTGATGTCCCGGACAAATATCATGCGATCCAGTACCGTCTCGGTACCAAGGCGTCCGGCCTGGACCATGGTAGGTGATAATACAAACACTTCTGGCATAATGCCAGTTTAATTGCCATCAAATGCCAAAAAATATAACTTGATCATTTAGAAGCGGTAGTTATGGTTACTTGAGCTGTATTTGATATCCCGGACAAATATCATGTTATCCGATACCGGCTCCGTACCAAGGCGTCCGACCTGGACCATGGAAGGCGATAATACAGGCACGACTAGCGGAATTCCAGTTTAGTTGCCATAAAATGCCAAAAAATGTAACTTGATAATTTTGAAGCGTTGGTTATGGTTCCTTGGGTCATATTTGATGTCTTGTACAAATATCCTGTACCAGCTCCGTACCAAGGTGCCCGACCTGGACCATGGCAGGATATAATACAGGCACAACTGGTAGACTTCCAATTTAATTGCCATAAATTGCCAAAAAATTTAACTTGATCATTTTGAAGCGTTGGTTACGGTTCCTTGGGTCGTATTTGATGTCCTGAAAAAGTATCATGTGATCCGGTACCGGCTCCGTACCAAGGCGTCCGGCCTAGACCATGGCAAGCGATAATAGAAGCACGATTGGCGGAATTCCAATTTAATTGCCATAAAATGCCAAAAAATGTAACTTAATCATTTCCAAATGTTTTTTATGGTTCCTTGGGTCGTATTTGATGTCCTGGACAAATATCATGCGATCCGGTACCGGCTCTGCACCAAGGCGTCCGGCCTGGACCATGGCAGGCGATAATACAGGCACGACTGGCGGAATTCCAGTTTAATTGCCATAAAATGCCAAAAAATGTAACTTGATCATTTCGAAGCGTTCCTTATGGTTCCTNGGCAGGAGATAATACATGCACGACTTGCGGAATTCTAGGTTAATTGACATAAAATGTAACTTGATCATTTCGAAGCGTTTTTTATGGTTCCTTGGGTCGTATATGATGTCCCAGAAAAATATTATACGATCCGGTACCGGCTCCGTACCAAGGCGTCCGGCCTGGACTATGGCAGGAGATAATACATGCACGACTTGCGGAATTCTAGGTTAATTGACATAAAATGTAACTTGATCATTTAGAAGAATTGGTTATGGTTCCTTGGTTCGTATTAGATGTCTCGGAATAATATCATGCAATCCGGTACCGGCTCCGTGCCATGGCGTCCGGCCTGGACCATGGCAGGCGATAATACAGGCACGACTGGCGGAATTCCAGTTTAATTGCCATAAAATGCCAAAAAATGTAACTTGATCATTTTGGTGCATTGGTTATGGTTCCTTGGGTTGTAGTTGATGTCCCGAAAAAATATCATGCGATCTAGTACCGGCTTTGTACGAAGGCGTCCGGCCTGGACTATGGCAGGCGATAATACATGCAGGACTTCCGGAATTCCAGTTTAATTGCCATAAAATGCCAAAAAATGTAACTTGAACATTTTGAAGCATTGGTTATGGTTCCTTGGGTCGTATTTTATGTCCAGAAAAAATATCATGCGATCTGGTACTGGCTCCGTACCTGGGCCTCTAGCCTGGACCATGGCAGGCGATCATACTGGCACGACTGGCGATATTCCAGTTTAATTGCCATAAAATGCCAAAAATGTAACTTGATCATTTTGAAGTGTTGGTTATGGTTCCTTGGGTTGTATTTGATGTCCCGAAAAAATATCATGCGATCCGGTACCGGCTCCGTACCAAGGCCTCTGGCCTGGACCATGGCAGGCGATAATACAGGCACGACTGGCGCAATTCCAGTTTAATTGCCATAAATGCCGAAAAATGTAACTTGATCATTTCGAAGCATTTGTTATGGTTCCTTGGGTCGTATTTGATGTCCCGGAAAAATATCATGTGATCTGGTATCAGCTCCGTACCAAGGCGTCAGGCCTAGACTATGGCAGGCGATAATACATGCACGACTTGCGGAATTCCAGTTTAATTGACATAAAATGCAAAAAAATGTAACTTGATCATTTCGAAGCATTGGCTATGGTTCCTTGGGTCGTATTTTATGTCCCGGACAAATATCATGTTATCCAATACCGGCCCCGTACCAAGGCGTCCGACCTTGACCATGGCATGCGATAATACATGCACGATTGGTGGAATTACTGTTTAATTGCCATAAAATGCCAAAAAATGTAAGTTGATCATTTCGAAGCGTTGATTATGGTTCCTTGGGTCGTATATGATGTCTCGGACAAATATCATGCAATATGGTACCGGCTCCGTACCGAGGCATCCGGCCTTGACCATGGCAAGCGATAATACAGGCACGACTTGCGGAATTCCAGTTTAATTGCCATAAAATGTCAAAAAATGTAAGTTGATCATTTCGAAGCGTTGATTATGGTTCCTTGGGTCGTATATGATGTCTCGGACAAATATCATGCAATATGGTACCGGCTCCGTACCGAGGCATCCGGCCTTGACCATGGCAAGCGATAATACAGGCACGACTTGCGGAATTCCAGTTTAATTGCCATAAAATGTCAAAAAATGTAACTTGATCATTTCGAAGCGTTGGTTATGGTTACTTGCGATGTATTAGATGTCACGGAAAAATATAACGCTATCCGATACCGGATCCATACCAAGGCGTCCAGCCTTGACCATGGCAGGTGATAATACAGGCACGACTTGCGGAATTCATGTTTAATTGCCATAAAATGTCAAAAAATATAACTTGATCATTTCGAAGCGTTGTCTATGGTTCCTTGGGTCCTATTTGATGTCCCGGACAAATATCATGTGATATGGTACCGGCTCCGTACCAAGGCGTCCGGCCTGGACCATGGCAGGCGATAATACATGCACAACTGGCGGAATTCCAGTTTAATTGCCATAAAATGCCAAAAAATGTAACTTGATCATTTTGAAGCGTTGGTTATGGTTTCTTGGGTCGTATTTGATGTCCTGAACAAATATCATGCGATCTAGTACCGGCTTTGTACAAGGGCATCCGGCCTGGACTATGGCAGGCGATAATACATGCACGACTTGTGGAATTCCAGATTAATTGAAATAAAATGCCAAAAAATGTAACTTGATCATTTCGAAGCGTTGGTTATGGTTCCTGGGGTCGTATTTTATATCCCGAAAAAATATCATGCGATCCGGTATCGGCTCCGTGCCAAGGCCTCTGGCCTAGACCATGGCAAGCGATAATAGAGGCTTGATTGGCGGAATTCCAATTTAATTGCCATAAAGTGCGAAAAAATGTAACTTGTTCATTTCGAAGTGTTTTTTTATGGTTCCTTGGGTTGAAATTTGATGTCCCGAACAAATATCATGTGATCCGGTACCGGCTTTGTACCAAGGCGTCCGGCCTGGACTATGGCAGGTGATAATACATGCACGACTTGCGGAATTCCAGGTTAATTGACATAAAATGCCAAAAAATGTAAGTTGATCATTTCGAAGCGTTGGGTATGGTTCCTTGGGTCGTATTTGATGTCCCGGTCAAATATCATGCGATCCGGTACCGGCTCCGTACCAAGGCCTCCGGCCTGGACCATGGCAGGCGATAATACGGGCACGACTGGCGAATTTCCAGTTTAATTGCCATAAAATGCCAAAAATGTAACTTGATCATTTCGAAGCGTTGGTTATGGTTTCTTGGGTTGTATTTGATGTCCCGAAAAAATATCATGCGATTCGGTACCGGCTACGTACCAAGGCGTCCGGCCTGGACCATGGAAGGCGATAATGTAGGCACGACTTGACAGAATTCTAGTTTAATTACCATAAAATGCCCAAAAAATGTAACTTGATCCTTTCGAAGCATTGTTATGGTTCCTTGGGTCGTATTTGATGTCCCGGATAAATATCATTCGATCCGGTACCGGCTCCATACCAAGGCGGCCGGCCTGGACCATGGCAGGCGATAATACAGGTACGACTAGCGCAATTCAAGTTTAATTGCCATAAAGTGCCAAAAAATGTAACTTGATCATTTCGAAGCATTTGGTATGGTTCCTTGGGTCTTACTTGATGTCCCGGACAAATATCATGTGATCCGGTACTGGCTCCGTACCAAGGCGTCCGGCCTGGACCATGGCAGACGATAATACAGGCATGACTTGCAGAATTCTAGTTCAGTTGCCATAAAATGCCAAAAAGTGTAACTTGATCATTTCGAAGAGTTGGTTATGGTTCCTTGGGTTGTATTTGATGTCCCGGAAAAATATCATGCGATCAGGTACCTGCTCCACACCAAGGCGTCTGGCCTAGACCATGGATGGCGATAATGCAGGCATGACTTGCGAAATTATAGTTTAATTACCATAAAATGCCAAAAAGTGTAACTTGATCATTTCGAAGTATTTCTTATGGTTCCTTGGGACGTATTTGATGTCCCAGAAAAATATAATGTTATGCGATACCGGCTCCATTCCAAGGCGTCCGACCTCGACCCTGGCAGGCGACAATCTAGGCACGACTTGCGGAATTCCAATTTAATTGCCATAAAATGCCAAAAAATGTAACTTGATCATTTCAGAGCATTTGTTATGGTTCCTTGGGTCGTATTTAATATCCCAGAAAAATATCACGTGATCCGGTACCGGCTCCGTAGCGAAGCCTCCGGCCTGGACCATGGCAGGCGATAATACAGGCACGACTGGCGGAATTCCAGTTTAATTGCCAAAAAATGCCAAAAAATGTAACTTGATCATTTCGAAGCGTTGGTTATGGTTCCTTGGAACGTATTTGATGTCCAGGATAAATATCATATGATCCTGTACCAGCTCCGTACCAAGGAGTCCGGCCGGGACCATGGCAGGTGATAATACAGGCACCACTGGCGAAATTCAAATTTAATTGCCATAAAATGCAAAAAATGTAACTTAATCATTTCGAAGCATTGGTTATGGTTCCTTGGGTCGTATTTAATGTCCAGAAAAAATATCATGCGATCCTGTACCGGCTCCGTACCAAGGCGTCCGGCCTGGACAATGGCAGGCGATAATACATGCACAACTGGCGGAATTCCAGTTTAATGGCCATAAAATGCCAAAAAATGTAACTTGATCATTTCGAAGCGTTGGTTATGGTTCCTTGGGTCGTATTTAATTTCCAGAAAAAATATCATGCGATCCTGTACCGGCTCCGTACCAAGGCGTCTTGCCTGGACCATGGCAGGCGATAATACAGGCACGACTGTTGGAATTCCAATTTAATTGCCATAAAATGCCAAAAAATGTAATTTAATCATTTCGAAGTGTTGGTTATGGTTCCTTGGGTAATATTTGATATCCCATACAAATATCATGTGATCCGGTACCGGCTCCGTAACAAGGCGTCCGACCTGGACTATGGCAGGCGATAATACATGCACGACTAACGGAACCAGTTTAATTGCCATAAAATGCCAAAAAATGTAATTTAATCATTTCGAAGTGTTGGTTATGGTTCCGTGGGTCGTATTTGATACAATGGAGAAATATCATGTGATCCGGTACCGGCTCTGTACCAAGGCGTCCGGTCTGGACCATTGCAGGCGATAATAGAGGTACGACTGGCGTAATTCCAGTTTAATTGCCATAAAATGCCAAAAAATGTAACTTGATCATTTCGAAGCATTGGTGATGGTTCGTTGGGTCATATTTAATATCCCGGACAAATATCATGCGACCGGTAAAGGATCCATACCTAGTCGTTCGGCCTGGACCATGGCAGACGATAATACAGGCACGACTGTCGGAGTTCCAGTTTAATTGCCATAAAATGCCAAAAAATGTTACTTGCTCATTTCAAAACGTTGGTTATGGTTCTGTGGGTCGTATTTGATGTGCCGGACAAATATCATGAGATCCGGTACCAGCTCCGTACCAAGGCGTCCGGCCTGGACCATGGCAGGCGATAATACATGCACTACTTGCGGAATTCCTATTTAATTACCATAAAATGCCAAAAAATGTAACTTGCTCATTTAGAAGCATTGGTTACGGTTCCTTGGTTCATATTAGATGTCCCGGAGAAATATCATGCAATCCGGTACCGGCTTCGTACCAAAGTGTCCGGCCTGGACCATGGCAAGCAATAATACAGGCACGACTGGCGAAATTCCAGTTTATTTGCCATAAAATGCCAAAAAATGTAACTTGATCATTTCGAAGTGTTGGTTATGGTTACTTAGGTCATATTTGATATCACGAAAAAATATCAAGCGATCTGGTACAGGCTACATACCAAGGCGTCCGACCTGGACCATGGCAGGCGATAATACATGCACGACTGACGGCATTCAAGTTTAATTGTCATAAAATGCCATAAAATGTAACTTGATAATTTCGAAGCGTTGGTTGTGGTTCCTTGGGTCATATTTGATATCCCATACAAATATCATACGATCCGGTACCGGCTCCGTACCAAGGCGTCCGGCCTGGACCATAGCAGGCAATAATACAGGTACGGCTAGCGGAATTCCAGTCTAATAGCCATAGAATGCCAGAAAATGTAACTTGATCATTTCGAAGTGTTGGTTATGGTTCCTTAGGTCGTATTTTATGTCCCGGAGAAATATCATGCGATCGGGTACTGGCTCCGTACCAAGGCGTCCAGCCTGGACCTTGGCAGGCGATTATACAGGCACGACTGGCGGAATTCCAGTTTAATTGCCATAAAATGCCAAAAAATGTAACTTGATCATTTCGAAGCGTTGGTTATGGTTCCTTGGGTCATATTTTATGTCCCGGA
>ML329663.1:0-39817 GCA_005239505.1 Nicotiana paniculata
AGAACAAAATAGGGGTACGGCTTGTAATGTGGGTACCAAAGAAAGGTCTAAAGGCTCAAAGGGCATAGCAATGAAAATGTTTAATTCTTATGTGATAAGCACATCCATAATCAAGCAAGAAAATGCCTATGTCATCCCCTAGACTAGCATAACCTACAATTTCGCTTTGATTAACACACTAGGCAAGTTCTAGACTACACAGGATAGCATAGAAAATCACTAAACCTCACTCACACATTGCACATGACTCAATCACAACGGTTTTATTCAAGTCTCGAGTCAAGCAAGCATACAAAATTGAGAGAATTAAGCAATATTACACTATGTAGCATACAAGTCAAACAACTAAGCTAAGACATCAGAAAATAGGCTATTTATTTTTACTCAGGCATCAAACATGACAAACCCAATATAAAGAAAAGCAGAATGTATGTCATAACCTGATATGTCGGCATCAAACATGTCATAGGGTATTTCTCAGTTGCTCAGTTTCTTCCTAACTACTCTAAAAACAAAAATAAACACCCGGTTCAAGTTACACGCTTGGAAAAGAACTGTTGCCCAAACAAAAACCAAGGGATACTACCTAACTATCCTACAAAAAATAAAAAATAAAAATCTTTTTGGTGTTTTTCAAATCGGACTTTATCCCTCAAGAAAATTATCCAACGTATCCATCGTTGGGAAAAATCCGAGATTTTCCTGAAAAATAATAATTTTATACAATTACATCTCAGAAAGTAGTTTCCCCACCCCACACTTATGTTATGCATAGTCCTTGATGCATGATCACAAAGAAAAAACATTAAAACAAGGGTGAGGAATACTCCCTAGGACCCCCTCGGTCCTAGCTCGGACATGATTCTCAATCTTTAGAGTTGGGATGACCCCACACTTAAGTTCAAACATGCCCTCTGCTTCAACTTTTGGGTACTCAGGCTTCCCCTACTCTGCAAAATAAAAACAACATAAAACTGACACTTAAAAAAATAATGAAAAGATATACAGGCTGGGTTGCCTCCCAACAAGCGCCTTATTTATAGTCGTGGCACAACTCTGCTACTTTGCTCAGGCTGGGCGCTTTCTCTTCTTCTTTCTCCCATGAAGCCTAGCCTTTTTGCACGCTCTCAACGGGTCTCCTTTTTCATCTCTGGTTCTTTTCTCAATTATCTTTACACCCTTAGCTTGCAACACCATCTCCTCTGGATCGCTGCCATTCACATAAGGACTCTACTTCATCCCCTTCACGTCGACCACAGTAATCATGCACAGGTCCTCATACTGCTTTGGGAGTTTAAGTGCCTTGTACACATTAAAAGTGACCTCTTCATCATCAACTCTCATTTTTAATTTCCCTGCCCTTACATCAACAATTGCTCCACCAGTAGCTAAGAATGGTCGCCCCAGTATAATGGGCACTTCCTCATCTTCCTCGTAATCAAGCACAATAAAATCAGTGGGAAGAATAAACTTTCCCACTCGAACTAGCACATCTTCAATAATTCCTTCCGGCATAATTAGCGACCTATCTGCTAACTGTAAGGTGATTGTGGTAGGTCTAAGAACCCCCAATCCGAGTTTCTTGAACAAAGAAGATGGCATCAAATTTATACTAGCCCCTAAATCACACAGGGCTCTATCAACTTCTTGTTTTCCAAGAGACAAAGGAATTGCGAAACTCCCAGGATCCTTCAACTTAGAAGGAAGTTTACTCTGAACTCTGGCACTACACTCTTCAGTGATTGTAAATGTTTTGAACTCTGCATGTCTTCGTTTCTTTGCCACAATATCTCTGAGATACCTCACATACTTAGGAACTTCTTGCAAAATTTCCACCAAAGGAAAATTCACACTCACTTGGCCCAACATATCTAGGATTTTTTTGTACTTAGCATCATCTTTTTGCTTTTGCAGTCTTTGTGGAAACGGAGGTAGTGGCCTTGTTTTAATTACTGGCTCGGGTCCTTTATCATCTTTCTCATTCCCCTCAACTGGCTTCGGAACTAATTCTCCTCCAGGATGAGCTGTATTCTTCTTTGTTTTTGGAGCTTCTTCTAGTATTCTTCCATTTCTCAAGGAAATTGCATTGACTTGAGCCTTAGGATTAGGCCCAGTATCACTAGGAAGAGCTCCTGCTAGTCTGGTATTTTGGGAACTGGCAAGTTTCCCCAGTTGACGTTCCAAGTTTCTCATTGTTGCTGCTTGGGCCTGGTGATCAGCCATTATTTTCTGATTGAAAGCAAGTTGGTCGTTTATCATTCTCTTCATAATCTCCTCAAAGCTAGATGATTGTTCAGCCTGAGGTGGTTTGTATTGTTGTTGAGGTGCTTGAGGCCGATATTGATTCTGATTGCCTTGATTACCACCCCAAGAGGAATTTGGGTGGTTCCTCCAGTTGGGATTGTAGGTGTCCCCATACTGATTTGTTTGGCCTCAATTTACATTACCCATAAAATATACAGACTCTGGATTCGCTGGGCATAAATTTCTCTCGTGGCCCTCTCCACAAACTTCACAAAATACCTGAATCTATTGAACTGGTTGCACTGGCTGCGCCTGTTGCTTGTTAATGATCAGGTTCATCTGATTGACTTGGTCAGTCAATGTAGAGCTCTGAGCTGATAATGCTGAGACAACATCTATTTCAAGAACCCCTGGTGACTTCAGAACCACATTTCTCCCTATTTCACCTTGCCAGTCTGGATTGCTTTTGGAGAATTTATTCAGTAATGCAAATATTTTATCATAATTCTTCTCCAACACCTGACCTCCGGCTGCTGCATCTACCACAATTTTTGTTTGCGGATGGAGTCCCTCAATGAAGGTGTGAACTAACACCTCGTTTGTCTGATTGTGATGAGGACAGTCTTTGAGTAGCCCCTTGAATCTTTCCCATGCTGAATATAACGATTCACCTGTTTTCTGTCTAAAGGAGACTATATCACTCCTGATCTTTGCGGTTTTTCCTGAAGGGAAGAACCTTGCCAGAAATTCTCTCCAGATCGTTCCATGTTGTGATGGAATTAGCTGGTTCTGCCTTCAGCCATCGCTTTGCTTTGTCCAATATAGAGAATGGTAAAAGCGTGAGCCTCACATAATCTGGCGTGACCCCGTTAGTGATATAAGTATCACTNAAAACTGCCCGTTTTCATGAAGTAGTTGGATCATGCTCTGTTTCAGCTCAAAGTGCCCAGTGATTCTGGGCTTCACGATGTTGGAGGTGACATTAGTAATACTGGGCATTGCCACCTCCTGAACAGCCATGTGTTTTTCCTCTGCCATGTTCACAGGAAATCGGATAAAGTCCTGAATATTGTATGTATCTCTTGCTTCTCGCAATCTCCTGTGAAATGATCTCTCAGGTTCGGGGTCAAAGCCGTCAAGTCTATCCTGGGTTCTAACCCTACACATTCACTCGAAGTTCCTGAGATTAGAGCAAAAATCACATGACGTTAGATTCAATGAAATAACCAATTAAAGCAAGTAACTAAAAAGTAGTCTATATTCAAGTCCCCTGGCAACGCCGTCAAAAACTTATTGGTCCCAATCGCACACGCAAGTATACGTGGTCGTAGCAAGTAATATAATGTTAAATCGAATGTCGAACCCACAGGGACTTGCGTAACCTAATTATTGAATCACTCTAATTGATATTTAATCAAGCTCAAAACCAAAATCCAGGAATGTAACTAAATTATACTACGATTCTATGAAATGACTAATTATCAAGTGACAAGAATATTGTTGTGTGTATTTAGCAGAGACAAATATTCCAGGGTTGTGATCAATTCACCACTCGTATTGCATTCTAATTAACTCTCCCTTTCATATAATTCACTCATGGTTGCTATTTAATCGATAATTTCTCTCGTAGCCTTTTCCCGAAGTACTACTCGCCTATTCTCAATAGATTAACGCCTATTCTCAATAGATTAACGCCTATATTCCTATGAAATTAATCTATTAGAACGCACTAAGATTACGATGTTTAATTAAGCACGGTGACTAGGTATATTCCTATCCTAACCACAAATCCGCTCCCCTGAAGGGTTAAGATCGCGCTCTCTTCAATTCTTCTATAATTTATATACGGCTTTCCCAAGCATAACATAGATAGTATATAGAACATAACTGCTGGCCAAACAATTAAGCAATTAAACGCAGAATTGAAGAAACAACCATATATTGAGTGAACTATAATCAAGGTTAAATTAATGTCGAATAACAATATTCATGGCTAAACCACAACCCTAGAACAATGGGTGTTTAGCCACTCATGCTAGAATCAAACAATTGCATAAGTGTTGCATAAATGGAAAATACTAGAATAAGATGAAGAAAACTAATAATCCTTTGCTTCCTCAATGATCTTGTGTGTATCTTCTCTCCAAAAATGGTGTTCTCTTCTCTGAAGTTGTGTTTTTGGGTCTATTTATATGTTTGGGATAAACCCTAAACGTGTAGGAGACTTCTATTCCAACCGAAAAATACTTAAAACCTTCAAAACTCGGAATTATCGGACCAGGTACCCCAGGCGTTAAGCTCCAAACGCCCAGCTAAAGCCTGGGTAGGCTAGGCGTTTGGGCTCTAACGCCCCACTAATGCCTGGGTATGGCTGGCGTTTGGGCTGAAACGCCCGGATAACACCGGGTTATGCCAGGCTTTTGGGCTAAAACGCCCGGCTATGGCCTGGGTCACTCCTTTTCGACTCTTGAGAATATTTTTGACGTTTATACACCCCTTTAGCTCGGCTTCCATCTCCAATTCACCTACACATGAAATAGACTCCATTATGCACATATGACGTGTATTTTTATCACAAAGCACATAAAATGTAAGGTACATAACGCTTAAAACTATGGATTCTAGCCACGCATCAACCTTGCAGTGCCACAGGTGCTGAGCTTGGCACTTGTGAGGACAGTCATTATTTTGAAAGTCGGCTTGAAGATGTGTCATCCTCTCGACCCTAGGGATGACTTACCTCCTTCCTGCTTGCCTCATAACTCGAAGAGGGACATAAGGGTATGTCCCCCTTAGATCAATCAGTATAAAAAATGATGCGTCTCGGGATTGAATGATGAACTCATCCATTGGAAACCATTCGAACATCCATTGAACATGTTCTTCAGTCAGGTTATCAAAAAGCTCGACCCATCTCAACATTTTCAGGTTGAGCGAACATGTCAGGGATATAGTTCATTCGCTTTGGGTGATGCAAAGCGATGTGGTCATCCCATATTCGGCGGTGGATGTCCTGTCAGTATTCGCCCTTTTGGAGATGTTCCATGAGCCAGAGTTGAAGTAATAAATTGCAACCTTCAAAATGCTTTGCTCCTTGTTGACACCTTTCTAAGGTCCGATATATATCTGCAACGATCATGGGCACAATGCTGAAATATTGCCCATTTACCCCTTCCATCATGGTCTTAGTTACAATGGCTAGCCTGGTATGGATCCTTTCCTTTTTCATCGGGAACACGATCAAACCCAAAAAGCAGACCATAAACACGAACACTCGGCGATGGACGTGTCCCAGAGAGGTGATAGCAAACTCGTCATGGTAGGTACGGTATGATTTGTTGTAGCCATAACTTTCGTACAAGTAGTCTAAAGGAATGTATGAATACTCAAGACATACCAATTTCACGTCCTTTTTCAGACCCATCATTTTGAGGAAACTTCTGCCTGTGCGGTTCTCAGGCATCAGCAACCCCGGAGTTTCCCATACTAGGTTAGCCAACCCTCCTATCTCTTCTATCAACGGTGCCATTTTTATGTTCCCAAAGCGGAACACGGATCTTTCACGATCCCAGAACAGGGTAGCAGCCTTTACTATCATCTTGTTAGGCTGGATTTCCAGAAGAGATGGTAGATTACCCAAGTGTTTCCTGACGATAGCTCTGCCACTAGAGTGTAGATCCTCCCACCAACTCAGCAGTTTTGGGTGGATGTTGGAGACCATGCCAAATCTGGGGACTTCGTGCCTCATTTTTTTTCTGCAAAACAAATAGGTTAGGACCTTACCCCCACCGGACTCGACTATTTAACGTCAATAATTAGTAGGAAAAAGCATTTAGTTCTCCAAATAAATGCACAGAACATGAGGGCGTCAGTTTGGGTTTAAGGAAACTCGGTTGACTTTTGGGTAAGGCTATCTTAAAAGATATCGTGTAGACGACACTTTAGCTTGACTAGGTTTGACCATGATGCATTCAATAGTGAAACAGAGTACAGTTTCTATGGGGTTATTTAGACTGGTACCCTTGAGCGGACAACTCAAGGGGGAAAGGCACGGAACCATCGACTGCACCGCTGATCGACTAGTTTTACCGCAAATAAGCCTTTCCAAATTTAGTGGGTGATAATATAGGAAGGGCGCAACCACTTATCAAGCATTGCTATAGTATTTTGTTTGGAACGAGTGGAGTATGAGTGTTGAGCATGATTTATGCAATAATTATTAATACAAGTTGTCACGTATTTGCAAGTTAAAGAAAGCGGTAAAAACGGTAATAATGATTTAAAGCAGTTACAAAAGGAAACAAAGAGACATGTCAGTTATGTTTTGAAAAAATAAATACTCGATGTAAACAATTAATTACATGCAAAGGGGATAGGAAAGGGTGCAAGTACTTAAAAATAAAGTCATAAATTCATGAAACAATTTGAAATGGCAAAAGCCTGGATATCCCCAGCAGAGTCGCCATGCTGTCGCGCACCCTTTTTTTCCTCTTCCTCGTGGAAGATCGGGTTTATGACATTGGTTGGGACAACTCTTTTCCTTTTAGGAAAAGGGTTTGCATATTTTGAAGAGTCACCACCTAACTATTTTAACGGTGCGTTAGGGCACCTAAAGGGTTCAATTACAACTACGTTGCTAACCAGAGATTTGGGCAAGGGCTTGAAATTATCCTAGAGGGAAGGTGTTAAGCACCCCTCAGGATCCACAAGTGTGGTTCCCGGCTAAATGGTTTCGTGAATTTGTACAACTAACAAATAACAAGTAAAGGCTCAAATAAGAGGCGATTTAAATCTTAAGCATATAGGTGTTTAGAAAACAGTAGGGATGATTACGAACTAGCGTATACAGGTGTCCTAGGTTTATAATAATATGGAACACATCAATGCAATACCCGGTAATCACTCCTCGAAGAGGGGCTACACGTGGTATTAGCGCACCGGTCATCGTATCCATATTCTACCCTTCCCACCCCGTGAAGGTAATTAAAGCGTGTGTCGTACACGGACTTTATTGCGTGCTATTACCCATCCCATCATATCAGTCCTGGAGGAGGCTAGGACTATTATCCTAAAGGAAGTACTAGGTTGACCCCTAGGTATAAAGGACAAGATTCTAAGCGACAAACAACGACAATTAGAACTTCAGATAACGGAAAACAAATAAGAGCAGATTCAAGGCCCAAGTATTCCTCCACAGATTATACACATGATTAGCACGGCTCAAACACAAGTAAGGCCTTATTAACTTCAGAACCTAAGGCATGATATCTAGGTGAGAATACAACAGTGAAGCAGCTTTATTACTGATTAATAAGACGAATTTTATCAGTTTCTTACTGATTATGACCATTAATAGTCAGGCAGCAAGTATAAAGGAGTATGTTTCAGTTTTAATAGATTTAACACCTAAAGCTGGCTTAAGCGTATGACAACACTCAGTAATTATCCAGATTATTAAAGAAACTACTACAAGTTAGTTTGCCTAAACATGTTGTACTTAGGTGTTGCAAAATACAGAACTATTACAAGTTGTTTGGAAACATGGTGAAATTATTTTTTTTAAAGGCATTTTTCATGCAATCAGTAGTTAAACTAGGTGTTGAATGAGGTCCTAAGACATGATATCTAATATGTACACATAAGGATATAGAATGCAGAATTCCTAGGCAGGATTTCTACATGCATAAAGTCACAGTATTTGAACATGCTAGGTAGCCAGTATAAGGATGACTTGTTTATTAGCGCACTATTATCCTAAGCGTGATTCCTAGGTGTAACACAACATTACAGCGATATTAGAACTGGTTTACATGAATAACAGGTTTATATTAACGATTAATCCTAGAGCATGATTTCTATGTGATAAAGGATAATGCCATAACAGGATGCTGAAGCAGTAAACGTGGGCCTAAGAAACGGGATATCAAATGCATGATATGCTCGCATATGATCAGTCCTAAACATGAATTTCTAATGCACACATAAGAAAAATATAAACCTAGAGGTATGGTATCTACCCTTTAACATGGATAATCTATATAACTACCCTTCGATTTCCACTATCCATTCCCAAATATTTTTTTACAAATTATTACAGGTCATGGAATTATGAATTACACAACCAAAGAAAAAATAAGAATTTACTTCTATAGGGAGCCTTCAATTAAGCCCAGATCTTCCCAACCTCAATGCCTTTGGTGTTTCATAGCCTTTCATAGTCCGGGTGTATCAGAGTTCCCTAAGGACCTCAAGGGCTCCCGGGCAGTGCTCACACCCAGACCTAGCCAAAGAGTTAAACATGTGCAGTGTGGAAAGTGTCTGCCTTGTGTGTCAGAGTTCATAGGGTACTCAAAGGGTCCCCAAAGCAGTGCTCACACGAAGGGGGCTGAACTTTGACTTCTAAGAGTATATGTGAGAATGTTTTTTTTTATTTTTTTTAAAAGGTTTTAAGTAAGGAACAGTTTTGGGAAAGGGTAAGTAAGAAAACAGTTTTTGAAGAAGGAAATGGAAGCTTAACATCACACAAAGGACCAGGGATAGTCCAACAATCACAAACAGGGGTAATGGGATTTGAGGGACAAATACAGAGCATGTAAGGGCATGCAGCAGACAGATACACACATAGACATACAATCAAAAACTCCTAAGGGTCTAGAGGATCAAGGGGTACAGTAAAGTGCTAGGTTAGATTAACAACTAAGGCCATGGTTAAACTAATGTACCAGTCATAAGCATGTGATAAGTAGGTGCTAAGTGTATAGAAACATGCTGGTCATAAACAAATAAGGCCTAATTTAAACACGCAGAGGGGAGTTCAGGATCCTAGATACATGTTGAAGAGTAAGTAAACAAATTGGAAGAATAGTGAATTACAACAGTAGTTGAAACATGTTGGTTTGAGGACTAAAATCTAAATTAGAATATACCAGTGAAGTGAAGAAAGCAGTAACACAAACAGGAAAGTAGGAGATGTAGTTAGCCTTGGCTTGCAGCTGGCTAACTTAGAATAGTAGTAGTTAGCACAAAAGAGAGAGCAGAGATTCTTTTAAATTGTGAGAGAGATTTTTGAATAGATTCGCTCGTGTGTGTGTAATGAATGAATAGAGTATATATATAATTTGAAAGCTTGATGAAAAATAAGGAAAAAATCAGAATTAACCAGTGATTGTGGGACTGAATAGCAATCAGTACCCAATTAGTACAAGTATCCCTGTAATCAAGGAGGTGATTCACACTGTGAGTATTAAATAAGGAAAGGACCATATATAGCTTAAAGGAATATAAGAACAGTGTAAGTACAACAGGCAATTAGGTATCCCTTAATTGAAGGGGTTAAACTCAAACGGCTAGTAGGTAAAATAACAATTAAGGAAAGTTCTTATGCCTGTAACATATAAGGAAACAATTTCACCCCAATTCAAGCATACAATTGAGACTAGGTTCAGAAGATATCACTTAAGGAAATAGTAATCAATTAATAGTTAATCAATTATGTAACAAGGTAAGAAAACAAAGTTGGAAGTCAGTAAGAACATCTCCTAAGAAATCAGTAAGGATTTTCAAATATCCAGGAATCAGGGGTGCAAACAAGGTAAAGTGCAGAGAGTTAGGGATTCGGACAGGAAAAAATCAGTTAGGCAAATAATAGGCAAGCAAAAGCATAGCAAGGTAAAGAATCACATAGAATCAGAGATTCGAGGCTAGCACACATTTAAACGAACAATGGGAATCAGAGAGTTGAAACCCTAGTGACTATAGTAGCAAAATCACACAGGTTTAGAGACAAAGCAGTAACATTGAACATGATATAAGCAAAGAGAACATAGTTAGGGACCCTAATAAGAAAAAACAGGGTAAAATCACAGAAAGCTTAAACATTTATGAGAAATAAGAGTTCATGCATTTAAACAAACCTATCGGTTAAAGACAGACTCGGAATTAGGGAAAACCCTAGGGTTTACAGCATTGTAAGTCAAAAATGAAAAGAGAACTCCCAGTAAATCGTTGAATCATAGAAAGAATCATAGAATGATATTAAAACAGAAGCAAATCGTTTTTGGAAGAGGGGTGATGAAACCCTAATTTTGAGATGAAAGATCGCTTAGAATAGGAAGGTTTTCGAAGAAAACATGTAAAAAGCTTCATGATATACAAAATATCTAAAAGAAATCGTAAAATACCAGGAATTAGGGTTTCAGAGAGCCCAGAGAAATAAGAAAAACCTTAAAGATGTCGCCAGTGTTTGCCGGAAAAGTCATGGCTCTTACTTAGATGGTCGGAGGAGGCCAGAAGATGGCATGAGGGACCATGGGTAGGAGTTGAACCACTACAGATTCGCCTGAGGGCCTTAGGGTGTCATTAGACCGGTGTAGGGTGGAGCAGTAGCCAGGAGATAATGGGAGACCATAGTTTCCGGCGAGGGAACTAGCCGGAGAAGACGAACAGACCTCATTGGAGGTGGAGAGACCAGAGGTCTCTAGAGAGTACTAGAGAGACTGAGAGAGAGAATAGATAGATGAGAGACCGAGTGAAATGAGGGGTCGGTGGGGGGTAGGTCTAGGTTTAATTATGGTAACACTAATTTGGGTCGTTGATTTAAATTGATCAACGGCTTAGATTAGTCGTGGGGTTGGGCCGGGTAGGATTTTAGTTCTGGGCTGGGTAATTGGGATAATTAAATTGGGTAGGGGCTCGGGTGAAATTAGGCTAGAATTGAAATTAAAAGTGGCTATTTGTTAAATACCCATTAAAATAGATAAATAATTAATAAAGAATTGCTAATAATTATATAAAATGAAATTAATGCTAAATAAATAAAATCAAGGTAATTAATGAATATAAAAATGTAAAAATGAATAATTATTGATTTAAAAGGTACAATTAGGCCATAGTTGCAAAATTATTGTAATTATGGCCAAATAATGCCAAATTGTCTAATTTGTGAAATAATTAAATCCTAATAGGATTAAAATGATATATTGAACTGGGAAATATTTTGAAATTATTTATATTACAATTTATGAATTAGTTATTGAATATAAAAATACTGAATAAATTGGAAAATAATTTAATAAAAATATGAAAAATTACGGAAAAATACAGTTATTATAAAGAGTGATATTGAAGGTATATGTACAAATTTAAAAAATAATTTGAGGAAAAATTGGGTATCAACATCCCCTCACTGTACACCACATGCCCCAAGAACGCCACTGAACTAAACTAAAACTCATATTTGGAGAACTTGGCATAAAGCTTCTCCTCCCTCAACTGATGCAACACAATCCTCAAATGTTGGGCATGCTCCTCCTGGCTACGAGAGTACACCAGGATGTCATCAATGAACACTATGACAAACGAGTATGGATAAGGCTGAAGTACATTGTTCATCAGATGCATGAATGTTGCTGGGGAATTGGTCAGCCCAAAAGACATCACGAGTAACTCATAATAACCATAACAGATATGCTATTTTTAGAATATCTGAGTCCCGATTCTTCAACTGATGATACCCAAACCTCAAGTCAATCTTAGAGAACACCCTCGCTCCCTGAAGATGGTCAAATAAATCATCAATGTGCGACAAAGGGTACTTGTTCTTGATTGTACCTTTGTTCAACTTCCTGTAATCACTACACATCCGCATAGTACCATCCTTCTTCTTCACAAAAAGAACCGGTGCACCCCAAGGCGACACACTAGGCCTATTAAACCCTTTATTAAGAATTTCTTGAAGTTGCTCCTTCAGTTCCTTCAACTCAGCTGGTGCCATACGATATGATGGAATAGAAATGGGCTGAGTTCCCAGCACCAAGTCAATCCTAAAGTCAATATCCCTATCAGGCGGCATGCCTAGCAGATCTGCAGGAAACACATCCAGAATATCTCGCACCACCGGAACAAGTAGGAGTATCAGCACCCACATCCCTCACAAAGGCCAAATAAGATAAACAAACTTTCCTAACCATCAGCTGGGCCTTCAAGTATGAAACCACTCAATCCTCGGCAACCGTGATATCTCCAACGTCACGGTCTTAGAGTGACAATCCAGAAAAACATGACATGGAGAAAACCAATCCATACCCAAGATCACGTCGAAGTCCACCATACTAAGCAATAAGAGATCAACTCTAGTCTCCAATCCCCCAATAGTTACTATACACGACCAATATACATGGTCCACAATAATAGTATCGCCCACTGGCGTAGATAAATGAAAAGATGAAACTAAGGTTTTACGGGGCATATCCAGATAATGACAAAAATAGAATGATACATACGAATAAGTGGAGCCAGGGTAAAATAAAATAGAGGCATCCCTGTGGCATACTGAGACAATACATGTGATCACTGCTTCAGAAGCAACAATATCTAGCTTTGCAGGAATAGCATAAAATCGGGCATGGCCTCCACCTGATCGGCCCCCCTCCTCTTGGGCGACCCCTAGCTGACTGAGCCCCACTCCGAGCTGGATGGGCGGGTGGTGAGGTAACTGCTGCTGAAGTCGCATCTTGACTCCTCTGCTGCACTTGACCTCTCGGGCGATGAGGACAGTGCCTCCACATATGCCCAAACTCCACGCACTCAAAAAAACTCCCCGGTGCTGGTGATGGGGACTGAAGGGAGCCCCGAGCACCGAGATAACTGCTCGAAAGACCCGACATAGATGAACCATGAACCGATGGAGCACGGGACAAACTCTGAGCTGGAAGGGCACTAAGAGATGACTGACCCTGATGAGAACTGTATGAACCATGGCTGGATGATGCACCACGGTGAACTGGACGAGCCGTCTGAGCGTGCCTATAAGGATGATCCTTGTCGTGGTAGAACTGACCCCCCTGAAGGAAACCGCTGAAACCACTCAATCCACGAGGCCTTTTTTCCTCCCTCCCTCCACGCTCCTAGCTACTAATAATCTTTATCTGCCGAGAAATGTCAACCACCTCGTCAAAAGTAGCACCAGACACCCTTTCCCGAGTCATAAGCAATCACAGCTGATATGTGAGGCCATTAATGAACCTCCTAATCCTCTCCCTATCAGTGGGAACCAACCAAACTGTGTGTCGATCCAACTCAGAAAACCTCATCTCGTACTACGTCACAGACATGCTCTCCCGACATAACTGCTCAAATTGTCTGCACAGCTCCTACCTGTGAGATTGCGGCACGAACTTCTACAAGAAGAGAACGGAGAACTCCTTCCATGTAAGTGGTGCTCCACTGATAGGCCTGCACCTCTCATAATACTCCCACCATCTGAAGACAGCCCCAGTGAACTAAAAAGTAGTGACGAGACCCCACTGGTTTCCAGAATACCAGTCGTGCAAAGAATCACTGGCACTTATCCAAAAAGCCCTGAGCACCCTCTGATTCAGCAACGCTAAACGATGGAGGCTGAATCCTCCCAAATCTCTCAAGTCTCCTCTACTCATTATCAGTCATAACGGGGACCACCTGGACCTGAGCACCTGCAACCGACTGGGCTGGTAGTGCCCCCGGTGTCTGGAGTCCCTGCATCACCTGCTCGGGAGTACGGGTGGCGGGATTCTGAGTACCTCCCCCAACCTAAGAAGTGGCTGATGCGGCCGGAACAGAGACCTCCTAAGCAAGACAGGTGCACACAGTTAGAATCCGAGTCAAAGCCTCATGAAGGCTTGGAATCATAATGGGCACAACTGGTGCTTGAGCTGGCCCCACTGGCTCATCCATAACTGGAACCTGCTCCTAAATTGGGGCAACTGGAGGATCTGCAGGTATTTCCCTAGTTGTTGTACGAGCTGCACCTCTGCCTCTAACGCAGCCCCTATCACGATCTCGGCCTCTCGTGGCTGGTGGTGACTGGTGGTTGTCCGTCCTGATCGGTAGTATGTGTCCTCACCTTTTGTGAGAGAATAGAATATAGAAGTTTAGTTATCGGGAATCAACAAATCGGCACGACAAGAATACAAGAATTTGATGTTTCCTAAGGGTTCGACAGCCTCTCAAAGATATAGACGTCTTTGTACTGATCCACAAGACTCTATTAAACCTGCTCATGACTCGTGATACCTATGCAACCTAGTCTCTAAAACCAACTTGTCACGACCCAAAATCTTAACATGTCGTAATGGCGCTTAACGTGGTACTAGGCAAGTGACATTACGACATAATTCTAACATTTTTAACAGAAAATATATTAAAGTAGTTTATAAAATAAACGTTCTCATAAACAGGGAAAGAAACCCAAAACTTAACGCGGAAGTTCCCAAATATCGGGGTGTCACAGAGTACATGAGCATCTATAAGTCACCAAGTCTGGAAAATACTGTCTATAGTCTGAAACTAAATACAATAAGCGGGAAGATAGGGAATGAGAGACAAGGTCTGTGAAACGCCGAGAAGCAACCTTGTAATCTTCCAAAAGATCAATTGTGCGATGAATTCAACACCAACCGTGTCTGGAAACACCTGGATCTGGACACAAAGGGCAAGGTGTAGCGTGAGTACAATCAACTTAGTAAGTAACAAGAAAAAATAAAGATCTGAAAGTAGTGACGAGCTTCACAATTAAAGTTCAATTACAGAAATTTCAACATAGGAAGGTAGGCATGCTTTCAAGTTCGAAAATTAAGGCCAAAACAGTTAATTCATGTCAAGTTCAATTGAAACAGAAGATAATATCTCTTAGAAATTGGAAGACAGTTATATATGACTGCTAAAGTGCAATAATAATGAAGTCAATGCATCATCTCAGAGCAACTGTCACTCAGCCCTCCCATTCACTCCAACCTCACAACCACTCTTCCCTCACAGTCACTCATTCCTCTCAATCACTCAGCACTCGGAACTAGCACTCAGTAGGTACCTGCACTCACTGGGGGTGTACACAGACTCTAGAGGGGCTCTTCAACCCAATCGCTATAACAAGCCAATCATGGCAAAAATTAATGAAACATGTTGCGGCGTGCAGCCCGATACCATATATATCCTAAAAATCAGGCCCTCGACCTCACTCAGTCATCAACCTCTCCAGTCTCTCGGGCTCTCATAAATCAAGATAATCAGCCCAAACAGCAATGATATAATGCATCAATAATGAACAATAGAGACTGAGATGTAATATGCAAGTAAAACTGTGACTGAGTACAAAACAACAATTTAGTAGATGACTCAACATGTACATGACCTCTGTGGGTCCCTACAGTGTAACCACATGGTCTAAACATGATTTGCTGGTCAATTTCTTTAATACGTTGGAAACGGACGATAACAGCAGATTATTCAACTACACAGTTCCATGGAATTAACCAGGTCACGATTCCTACGGTGCACGCCCATACGCCCGTCCCTATCATGTGTGTCACCTCAAAACCAATCACATAACACATAATTTTCATACTCTCAGAACCAAATTTAGAACTGTTATTACCTTAATCCGAGAAAATCTCTACTCCAACACACTCTTGCCTCGTGAAACGGCCTCTGAATGCATCGAATTTAGCCATAAACAATTTGATATAATCAATGCGGGATAAAGGAATCAACTCCATAGGAAAATGCTAAGTTATTAATCAAAAGTCAAAAATCGACTCAAAAGCCGGCCCTCGGGCCCTTGTCTCGAAATTCGAAAAAGTCACAAAACCCGAAATTTATCAAAATCCGACACCAAATCGACATCCAAATCTCCAAATAAAACTCTCAAAATTCCTAACTTCAAACCCCCAGTTTACACCTTAAATACACACCAATTAGGTGGAAAAATTGATGGGGAAGCAAGATTATTGATTGAAAATGAGCATAAGGGACTTACCTCAAGAATCCCTTCGAAAATCCTCTCAAGGATCGCCAAAACCCAAGCTCAAATGTTTAAAATGAAACAAAATCGCGAACCCTTGTATTTAAGTGTTCTGTCTAGTACTTCCGCTTCTGCAACATCGCAGAAACTACCACTCACCTGCATCTGCAGCTTCCCTTGCTCATGTGGTCCCTTCCTCCGCTCCTGCGGACTTGCTTCTGTGAGCCTCCAATTCGCTTCTGCAGAACCCAGCTCCCCTGCCCTATTCCGCTTCTGCGGTCCCCCTGCGGCATCTGCCGTCACACAGGTGCGGCAATTCCCTCGCACTTGCGGCCACCTGCACACTCCCCTCCAAACTCTCATCTGCGCAACCCAGCCCGCATATGCGAGCTCGTACCTGCGATCAAAGCTCCGCAGGTGTGGTTACACCAGCAGAGTCCAGCTTCAACAATCTCTCAACTTCAACTTTTGATCCGTTAACTATCTGGAATCAACCTGAAGCCCTCGGGACCTCAACCAAACATACAAACAAGTCTTAAAACACGATATGAACTTAGTCGAGCCCTCAACTCACATCAAACAACTTCAAAAACACGAATTGCACCCCAATTTAAGCCTATTGAAACTAAGAAGTTCCAACGTCTACAAACGACGCCGAAATCTATCAAATCACGTCCGATTGACCCCAAATTTTGCACACATATTAGAAATGACATTACAGACCTACTCTAACTTCCGGAATCGGAATCCGACCCCGATATCAAAAATCCCACTCCTAGTCAAACTTTTCAAAAATCCAACTTTCGTCATTTCAAGCCTAATACCACTACGGACCTCCAAATCACAATGCGGACACGCTCCTAAGTCCGAAATCACCCAACAAGAGCTAACGGAACCATCAAAACTCCATTTTGGAGTCGTTTACACATAAGTCAACATCCGGTCAACCATTTCAACTTAAGCTTTCAACTATGAGACTAAATGTCTCAATTCATTCGGAAATCTTTCCGGGCCGAACCGACTACTCCGACAAGTCACATAACGGCTATAAAGTACATAATAAGAAGTAAACGGGAGAACGGGGCTACAACTCTCAATACAACCGGCCAGGTCGTTACACTTGTCCTTGGTAGTTTTGGATTCGTACTATGTTTATGTATATTCCAAAAGATACTGTATTTATTTTCCTACCAACTTTGTAAATCTAAATCATAGTGGCTCATGACTTGTACCACCGATCCTTGGGATATTTTATGGATATTTAATTATTTCATTTACTTATGATCTTCATTAGAATTGTGTAACTGTTATTTGACTTACCTAGCGGATTGAATTAGCTGCCATTATGACTAGGTGGAATTTGGATCGCGACAAATCTTGACATGTGTGTGTCCTTGGAAGAAGTCATCAAAGCCTAAGGGAAACATGAATCTCCATTCGGTTCGATCCGGGTGATTCCTTCTTCATATTAACACCCTTGTAGGCAAGAGTGACCTTTATCCGCTGGGGTGGGGGGTTATTGCTACAATATTTCAATGTGCTGGGAATATTATAAGGCATAAGCTGGTAGAATATACTGTACTAATTAGAGCATAAGTATCTTGAAGCAAATTCAGTTTGCCAAAAATACTAATATCTGGGACAGAATAAAGTAAGAAGATCAGCCTTGTCATTGCTATGACACACTCAATTGCAAGCTCGAGGTCCCAAGCAAAGAGACCATTACAACTCCAGAGAGTACATACAATAATTGAATGAAATAAGACAGCTAAAGAAAATGGAGGTATAAGAACCACCATTTATTTATGGGAGTAGATGATGAAAATCCTGAACTTGGGAACAGAAAGTAATCAAGTAGAATGCATGATGTAGCAACTATAGAGAGTTCCTTCAATCGGTGCAGCAACGATACATGAAGAACTTATCCATTGGTTTCCCACATTCAGCACAAGTTATCATTTCCGGAATGTCCCCATCAAGTCCCGGAAGAATTAGGCGATTGCAGTGCTGAGGAGTGTGCAGATGGAGGAAGTAATCAATGAGAGCCAACACAAATCCCTTTTCTCTAGCATCTTCTTCCCAAACATTAAAATCTTCCAAAGTTTTAGTTATTACTACACTTTTGGCTCTGGCCATCTCAAATGATCCTCTGCTAATGACTGCCCATCCTTGATCATTCCCATCAAAACTCAACATTGTTAACACTTCTTGCATTATCTTGTCATCTTTGATTGTTTGTCCTAACTGCATTTTCGAATACAACATACTCTCTAGTCTTGTCCAAAAGTACCAAACTGACATCACATCATCCAAACAATAACTTAGATTTTCTTTTCTTATAATGCTATTGATCCTTCGAACTCTGTCCTTGTTGCTGCTCTCTCCAACATAGATCATATGCAGATCAATCCCAGCTCTATGTGCCACACTTTTAGCAGAAGTTGTAAATTTTTCTATCCATTCTATGTCTTCTCCTCCATATAGACAGATATACTTCCCAGCCGTCATCTGGTTACCAAATTATACAACAACATATGTGACATTAAGTAGAAGAAGAAACAGAAGATCAACAACTAGAATTTTGTTTTAAAGAAAATTACCCATTCAATAATATTTTGATCAATGCCATCAACAACTAGCTCAAGTCTCCAAGACTCAATGCTCCAGAGCTCTTCCTGTTTGGCCATAGTGAATGGATAGGCCAAATTTCCCCAAATCCAAGCCATGTGGATTGCATTTTGACATACCACTTTACCTTGTTGAGGATCTAAGGCAACAAGCATCATCCTCTTAGAGAAATGCCACCTTTCTTTGACATATTTGATAACTGCTGGCTCTAGCAAAGAAGGATGGTGCAATGTGTACCAAGGCATAAGTGCTTGTAGTTCCTTAAATTTGTGTTCGTACCCTTCGTTCCACTCTCTTGATCTATCTGAAATCGGAAGCCACACTATTTCATATTGCAGTTCTGACCTGTCCCTTGATTCATTGTAGATAGTGGCAAGTATTAACACCTCCTCTGGTGTAATATCAACATCAGACAGAAGCAGCAACACAGTCTTTCTTCTCAGCACATCAATATTCGCCTGAATTTTGTAAATCGTTACAAGTTTTTATAATGAGAAAAAAAAAAGGTTTTTTTTCATTTTTGTCCCGTTGGCCAAAATTAATTGCAGGCTCCAGCCAAAATATTACACTGGTTATGTATATAACATATATATATCATATGTATATTATTGTATATGATATGTATATTTATACTTATAGCCTGTTTGGCCAAGCTTCTAAAATCAGCTTATTTTGAAAAGTGATTTTCTCAAAAGTACTTTTAAAAAAAAGTGTTTTTGGTGAGAACAGTTTGTGTTTGGCTAATTAATTTGAAAAGCACTTTTGAACAGTAATTAGTGTTTGGCCAAGCTTTTGAAAACTGATTCTAAGTGTATTTGTTCTCAAAAGTGCTTCTCAGAAAAGTACTTTTGGAAAGAAGCTACTTTTTTCTGCTTCTCAAAAACTGTTTCTGCTTCTCCTCAAAAACACTTTTTTTTTCTTCTAAAAGCTTGGCCAAACACCTCAATTTAATCTTAAGCCAAACAGGCTATTAATATACAAAACATACATTTGTCCGCTATTATTTTGGAGGGCAACCACTATCCAGAAATTAAAACAAATGCATGCTTACAGTTTACTTCATAGAGAAAAAGAAAAAGAGGATATAGAACATACCCTCGTGTGAGTAGTTCCAACTTCAAGTGGAAGTAAATCATCTTTGATGTAGATAAGTGTCTTGTTTATCTTAATGTTGTCGAATTGGGTTGTCTCGAATAGGTGCACAAGCATTTGATAATACTCGATATGTTTCTTCTCCTCTGCAGTAGACAAGGATTGATATATTATAAGTCCGATCCATTCCTACTAGTCATGATCGATTTAATTTCTTGCTTTTTGAATGATGATTTTTCAGATACTAGTGAAGAATATTGATAAATCATCAACTCTCCGGCCTTAAAAAAGTATAGCTCCCGTATT
This sequence comes from Nicotiana paniculata, assembly GCA_005239505.1. NCBI lineage: Eukaryota > Viridiplantae > Streptophyta > Magnoliopsida > Solanales > Solanaceae > Nicotiana > Nicotiana paniculata. The sequence continues at coordinate 20,048 of ML329663.1, forward strand.
TATTCTAATCATATTCGTGCATTTTTCTGCTTTATGTGAACCTATTTTTTTTTCAATCTGTTTCAAAAAGAATGACTCATTTCTAAATATGGTAACAATTTAGTTTAAATTTACAATTCTACCCTTAATGAGAAACTTTTATAACCACACAAATACGCTGACTCCTTTTTTGACTTGTTTAGGACCATATATTTCAAAAGTCTTTATTTTTTTTTAAACTCCGTATCCAGTAAAATAGGTTCATATAAATTGAAACGGAGGGAGTATTAAATTTCATTTCCTATGAAGGTTAAATTAACTCACGAATATGTTCATAGCAACGCTCCAATACAGCTCTAAGGTGGTCGCTAATGTTGTTCAGCTTGTGCGTGGAGCTTGACATTTCCCATGTGTCGGTTGTAGTAGCTGAAATGAACCTGCATTTTTACATGAATAAATTAAAATTCATTGTTTCTACACAATTTGGCCAAAATTTTTAAGATAAAAAAGGTAAGAAAAAGTACTTGTAGTTGAATTACGAGCTTAATTTCTATACACTGACCGTCTAGAAAAAAGATAAGTATAGGAAAATCGGCAACCCTGCTACAAGATAGTATTAAAAATTACACTATTAATTAAGTTAAATTTTGTTAATTTTAGGCATAGTAGGCTTACTCATAACTCATGCCAAGAAGGCTAGTGAGGTGGGAAGCACAAGCAACAATACTTTTTATGGTCCAATAAACTGCAGTAGGGAAATAAGCAATAGCCACAGACATAGGGGGTTGATCTTCGGAGATGTACTGAGATGGAAGCCTCTTGAATTCAATGATGCATTTGGTTATGTCCAAAACAGCTTTGATGAGGTTGTTGATGGCATCGAATCGCGGCTTGAGGGGAGCAGCATGTTCAGTTATGTTAGGTAGCTGTTTCAACAGAGCCACCATTTTGGCCAAAGGGTGAGTAGCAAATTTCTGAGCCACCAGCCAGAATTCTCCATATATTATGGAAAATGATGCCAAAGTTAAGACTAGTTTTGCGTCCCATTGATAACTAGAGAGCATCCCTAAGATTTCCATTGTTGTTGCATGGGCATCCCCTCCTCCTGAGAACTTGCATGTCAACTGAAAAAGCAAATTAATTTCCATGACAAATGGGCTCATTACTTAATATAAGAAGAATTTAAGTTCTATGCACACATAGAGTAAAACTATAGATTAAGTCACTAATTATATATGAGGTAATCTTAAGTAAATCTCTATTATAAGCATCAATGGTAATCTGGTATTAATGGAGTCCATTACTCAAATAGTCACACAATTATTACTCCCTCCGGTTCACAATAAGTGACCAATTTCATTTTTCATTTTGGTAACAAAATAAGTGTCCAGTTATGTAATTAAGAAAAAATTCAATTTGTTTTTACAAAATAATCCCTATGTACATATCCCTATAAAGTTTTTTTACTCTTCACATTAAATGTTTAATTAGGGGTAGTTTAGTCATAGTAGGTATTTTTGTATTGAATTTAGTATTTTCTTAAGGGGCGTACTAAAAGAAAATTGGTCACTTATTGTGAACCGGAGGGAGTACATATTAACTAGTAAAGTCATGCTTCTTTTATTATTAACAGAAAAGACCTACCTATGCCTATAACACTAAAAAATACACTCAACCAGAGATTTCTCAAATTTTCAAGTGGCCAAATACCTAATTTACCTTCTATATTATCATTCTTTGTCTTTTCTTTACCTTTTTAATAATATTTTTCTCTCTTTAACGTATATTATGGACTTACCTATAGAAAAAATAAATCTTATTTATAAATTAAAAATGCAAAAAATAGATTTCAAGCATATATCTCGAATGATAAATAATTGAGCATAGTCTTCAAGTACATATAATGTTTGGAAAATAAAAATAATTGAGCATAATTTTCAAGCATATACGTTCATTATAAAATATATATACGTCTAACTTGAATAATTATTTTTTTTATTACATGCATGTATATATATTTTAAAAGCTTTAATTCTCTTTTATTCTCAATGTGTATATAAATTTTTGAGTTGCTGTTATTATCAAAATTACTAATATGAACAAATATTCCAATTATTTTATTTCCTTTTACTTTAATTATTTTATTATTCGAACATTATATATGCTTGAACTTTTTTTACTTTTTTACTTTATAAACAAGATTTCTTGTTTTATAGGTAAGTTCATAGTACAGATTACATAGAAAAAGAAGCATCATAATTTTAAAAAAGGTAAAAAATAACACAAAAGTTGGTAATATAGAGGGTAAAACAGGTATTTGACCCCCGAAAAATATAAGAAACTAATCTAGTTGAGTAAATTTTTGAGTGCTACAAACATAGTTAGGTGATTTTTCTGTTACAAACAAAAGAAACATGACTTTTAGCAAGTACTTGAGATAGTTGAATGATCATTTGAGCAATGGATTTTGATATATATAAATGGTAACTAATAACCTCTATTACAAGTACAAAAATCTATACTTTCTATTTTATAAAACAATAAAATTGTAATATTTTGTGTTTTTAGGTGTAACCTGGCAGGAGACTTTGTGCATGATATAAGCCAATCCTTCAAGATGGAAGCCGTCAAAGGCAAATGAGGCGTTCTCTTCTAGTTTTGATGTTTCCATGCTCTCACGATGAGTGCTATCCTGATATTATATAGTATAACAATAGCAGCACAAGTTAGTGTTGCTACAAATTGCAATCAATCAACTGATCAATAAAAGCAAGCAAGACTTCTCTTCATGTAGCAAGGAGGTGTTCAGAAAATAGTAAGTATATTACTTTGGCAGAAAAAAACAAAGTTAGGGTAGGAGGGAAATATAAGAGAAAGAATAGCTAGGTTAAAACTATCAGGCAGGGGCGGAAGGGGTTCACCCGAACCCCCTTCGCCGAAAAAGTACACCGTATATATAAGGTAAAATCTGTTTTTTACCTCTATTTATTAAGTTTTAAATTTCCTTGACATTGCCCAAAAGTGTAGCTTAGTGGTCAAGGGGGGTTCAAAACCTTTGTAAGGTTCAGAGGTTCAATTCTCACAAGCTACAAATATTTTTCAACTTTTTCCTTTTTGAACTCCCTTCGCGAAGATCCTGTCTCCGCCACTGCTATTAGGTTACTTATGATATAACTAAGGGTAACTATCTATAATAAGAAAAATTAATAACATGTAGACTAATTAGGCATGCAGGTAAACTTTTGTGGTTATATTGCATTCATTTGTGGTTATTTATAAAAATTAATACCTGTAAAGCGCCATCAATGCCATGGAAAGTATGCTGAAAAATCTCCTCAGTGAATTGAAGGATGATGTCCACGTCGACTTCACGACCATTGGGAGAATGAGTATCGAGGATTTTCTTGGACATTGCATGATCATCTGACATTGAGAAAACTGGACGTTCACGCCTAGTTACTGCCTGAGGCTTAGGCGCTGTAGATGGCACCAAAGCACGACTAGCCATTTTTTTACTTGCAACAATTAAGGAGGAAATAGAAAGAAAATAGTGGGATAGAGTTTGATAATCATCACTAAGATATAAATAGTGATGAAAAATTAAGATGGGAATAAAGGGTGACAGTTAATGAATCAAGTACCTTGCTTGTAAGAGGGAGGAATCTGTCAAAAAGAGTTTCAAAATTGGATAAGAAATTAATTAGTTAATGCATGGTGGTCCCTTTTGGAAATTTTTTTACAGGGCTTAAAGTAGAGAATATGTTTTTGCCATCGATTTCGACAAGACTCAAGATCTGATTGTCTTTTTAAATCTTGATTACACTAAAGAATTATATTTTTAATGTATGATTAGGATGTGCATTGATTGCTTGTCGCAGCCAATAAGGTTTGGGATGCGGCGACTCTATTATTTTTATAGGGAATTTTTATAGACTTACATCCAGAATTACCTTTTTAATATACTGCTGTTTCTTGTTGTTTGAGATATATTATAAGAATATTATTGAATTTTCTTAGTTTGAGTGACTAGGCTAGCTATTTCACTGCATGCAGTAGTGACAAAAAGGAAGCGAAAGTGATAGATGATTACTTGAAGGGAATGCCATATGTGAAGTTCATCTTTTGCTTTACTGAGAAAAATGTGAAAATCTAACTTCTTTTACGAGAAGGGTACTTGATTAAAGGATAGTCGAATATCGAATTCATCTTTTGCTTTGCCGGGGGAAAGACTGCAAAAACAAATAGTACTGATTATAAAAATCCAACTTTCTGCACAGCTGGTACTGATGTCCTTTTGTAGACTTATAATAATTCCTATTAGAATAAGTCCTAGAAGCCTATGGTACGTTTAAAGCGTATATACAAATCGATTTCAAATAAATTATTAGTATTCTGTATTTGTAAACTAATTCTGGAGAAAATAAAATAATATAAACAGAAATGTAAATAAAATAACAAAACCAATTCGAGCCCATTGAATTCACAGTGTTTCCTTAAGGCATTTAACCTCCTCCTAGTACCCAAGGTTATGGATTATTTCCTCTAAAGATAGAACGAATTACACACTGGTGTAGGGGTACTTCAAACCCCAGTGTTTCAGCGAACACAAAGTTCGGTAGCAAATCACTTTTTGCTTTCTTTGAAGTTAAGAATATGCAAAAGAAATGAGGAGAACTCAGAAATTAGTATGTAAAATCTGAGAGAATGGACTTGTACTTATAGCCAAAGTTGGGCTGAAATCTGAGGTGCAACTCTTCAGAATGACTTATTTTTCAAAACGTCCATAGAATAAATGTCATGACATAATTGGCTATTTACTCAACAATAAAGAGGGAAAATTGAAGGGTAGTTAATTTTCTGTTACAAAAACAGAAAACTGAATATTGGATAACTGAAATGGATTTAATATTAATATTTTGTTATTAAAATAAATATTTAATAACATTTCTGTTAATATTTACTATTAACAAATAAATTTGGTCCAAAAAGTAATCGATCAATCGATCATTTGACCAAATCCAAATTCAAATCCGAATCCGAATCCGAATCTGAATCCGAAGCCGAAGCCGAAGCCGCGGCCGAGCCGAGCGAGCGGCGACGACGATAGTGCGAGGCTTGCCTTCTTCTCAACTCTTTATGAGTTAGAAGAAGAGCAATTGCTTATATACCCATAAAAACCTTTTCCTCTTCTCATGTGCGACAATCAAGGAGGGAACCTCAAATATTTAATTTTTCCCTCAATTTCCTATTCTCCTATTTTAAGCTATTAATGCTTAAAACCCCCAACAATTCCCCACACGAATGGGGAATGTCTATATCACGGAAGTATGCATGAAAAACTATGTGATTCGCAAGCAAGTATTAATTGCATCTGGATAAGTAGGTTTCCTTTTGAACTTTCCGTAGTGAACTTATGTCGGATATACTCGATCAATCGGTAGATTTGATATCTTTGAACCGTCGAACTTTAGTGTATACCTAGACAACCACAAGTCCCACAACCAACCCTTAATCGTCTTTGGTTCTCATTATTGTGTTCGTTTCACCATGAACACCACCTAGTTTCATAAGTGCATAGAGAACTGGCCTTGCAAAATTCTCCTTGAAGCGGTTAACACTTCACACTTACATAGGCGATTCCTAAACGTATCATCCCATAGATACACTATTTGATATACCCCGTATCAAATTTAGAAATCATTAAAAAGCCTTAATGCTTTATCCTTGGTACTGAACATTGTCTCCTCACGAGAATGGACCAAAAGTTTAGTTGAAAATGTTGAACCGTCATTAATTACTTTGTTTGATCTCCTTGAACCTAGATCTTGGGATCTCCATTCTTCTAGGTAAAGCTACCGCCACTATGACTTGTTATCGGCCATAGTCCCATACCCATTGATGATTTCTCAACTACCTCTCTAGTTAGTCCTTTTGTAAGTGGATCTGGCACATTATCACTTGACTTTACATAGTCAATCGTGATAATTCCTCTAGAGAGTAATCGCCTAACGGTTTTATGTCTTCGTCGTATATGATGAGATTTACCGTTATACATAACACTCTCAGCCCTTCCAATTGTCGTTTGACTATCGCAATGTATGCATATTGGTGCCAACGGTTTGGGCCAAAATGGAATATCTTCCAAGAAATTCCAGAGCTATTCATCTTCTTCGCCGGCATTATCCAAGGCTATGAACTCAGCCTCCATTGTAGAGCGGGAAATACATATTTGTTTGGACGACTTCCAAGATACCGCTCCTCTACCAATAGTGAATTCATATCCACTTGTAGACTTGGAATAAGTTAATATGGTGATCCAATTTGCATCACAGTATCCCTCAATGACCGCAGGATATTTACTGTATGCAAAGAAAAGTCCTGGGTATGTACTAAATACCCTAAAACTCGCTTCATGCCCATCCAATGAAATTGACCTGGATTGCTCGTATATCGACTCAATTTACTTATAGCGCAAGCTATATCTGGTCGTGTAAAATTCATGATGTACATTAAGCAACCCAACACACGAGCATAATCCAACTGTGATATGCTTTGGCCTTTGTTCTTTTCTAATGCAAGATTCACGTCAATTGGAGTCTTTACAACTTTAAAGCCCAAGTGCTTGAATTTTCAAGTATTGTCTTAATATAATGAGATTGTGACAATTCCAGACCTTGAGCAGTCTTATGGATCTTAATTCCCAGAATTAAATCAGCAACTTCCAAGTCTTTCATATCAAACTTGCCAGTTAGCATGCGCTTAGTCGCATTTATGTTGGCAATGTCATTACTCATTATCAGCATATCATCCACATATAAGCAAACAATGACTATGTGATTTGGAGCATTTTTAATGTACACACATTTATCACACTCATTTATTTTAAAACCATTTGACAAAATTGTTTGGTCAAATTTCACATGCCATTGTTTGAGTGCTTGTTTTAGTCCGTAAAGGGACTTAACAAGTCTACACACCTTCTTTTCTTTACCTGGAACCACAAACCCTTCAGGGTGTTCCATGTAGATTTCTTCCTCCAACTCTCCATTTAAGAAGGCCGTCTTAACATCCATTTGATGAATTTCAAGATCATAAACTGCAGCTAACGCTACCAACGTTCTTATGGACGTAATTCTTTTAACTGGAGAGTATGTATCGAAATAGTCAAGACCTTCTCGTTGTCTATACCCTTTGACCACAAGTCTTGCCTTAAACTTGTCAATAGTGCCATCATCTTTTATTTTCCTCTTAAAGATCCATTTAGAACCCAACGATTTATTTCCAGGAGGAAGATCAACCAATTCCCATGTATGGTTGTTCAATATGGATTCTATTTCACTATTGACTGCCTCTTTCCAAAACAATGATTCCGAAGAAGACATAGCTTCTTTAAATGTTTGAGGCTCATTTTCCAATAAGAAAGTCACAAAATCTAGTCCAAATGAAATAGACATTCTTTGACGTTTACCACTTCTTGGATCCTCCTGATTAAATGTAATTTATTTTGTTTCTTCCCGAGGTCATTTAGATCCTTCACCAATCGACTCACATAACTTTTTATACGGATATATATTTTCAAAGAACTCAGCATTATCTGATTCTATAACCGTATTATTATGAATGTCGGGATTTTCTGATTTATGAACCAAAAATCGATATGCTTTACTATTAGTCGCATATCCTATAAAAACACAATCAACGGTTTTCCGTCCTATTTTTACCCTTTTGGGTTTAGGAACTTGTACTTTTCCAAAACATCCCCACACTTTAAAATAATTCAAGTTGGGCTTCCTTTCTTTCCATTTTTCATATGGAATGAATTGTGTTTTACTATGGGGCACTCGATTTAATATTCGATTAGCCGTAAGAATGGCTTCCCCCCACAAGTTCTGTGGCAAATCAGAACTTATCAACAATGCATTCATCATCTCCTTTAATGTACGATTCTTCTTTTCCGCAATCCCATTGGATTGGGGCGTGTAAGGGGCCGTTGTTTGATGAATAATTCCATATTCTAAACATGTTTCTTCAAAAGGAGATTCATATTCACCAACCCTATCACTTATCATTTTGATTTTCTTGTTAAGTTGCGTTTAAACTTCACTTTTATATTGCTTGAATGCGTCTATTGCTTCATCTTTACTATTAAGTAAGTAAATATAGAAATATCGAGTACTATCGTCAATAAAAGTTATGAAATACCTCTTTCCACTTTGAGGTTGTATTGACTGCATGTCACAAATATCTGTGTGAATTAAGTCTAAAGGATTTGAATTCCTTTCAACTGACTTATAAGGATGTTTAACATACTTAGATTCCACACATACTTGACATTTTGATTTGTCGCATTAAAACTTAGGCAATACTTCCAAATTTTCCGCAAGGTTTTATAATTGACATGACCCAAACGTACATGCCACAATTCATTTGACTCAAATAAGTAAGACGAAGCTGAAATTTTATTATTACTTTCAACAACCATTAAAATTAGCTTGAAAAGGCCCTCGGCGAGGTAACCTTTTCCTACAAACATCTCGTTCTTACTTATTACAACCTTATCGGATACAAATACACATTTAAAGCCATTCTTAACAAGAAGTCCAGCAGAGACTAAATTCTTCCTAATCTCGGGAACATGAAGGACGTTGTTCAAAGTCACCACTTTGCCGGAAGTCATTTTGAGAAATATCTTCCCACATCCTTCAATCTTGGCCTTTGAAGCATTTCCCATAGAAATCGTCTCATCGGGTCCAAAAAGAGCATAAGTAGCAAAAGCTTCTCTAACAGCACAAACATGGAGAGTGGCTCCGGAATCAATCCACCACTCTTTAGGATTTCCCACCAAGTTGCATTCGGAAAGCATGGCACACAAGTCATCAACATCATCATGCTTTTCAACCATGTTTGCTTGACCCTTCTTCTTGTCTTTCTTCAGAGCACGACACTTCATAGATTTGTGTCCGGCTTTCCCACAGTTGTAGTAGTTTCCACTGAACCGCTTCTTGCTTGGGGTTGTATTTTGGACTAGAAGTCGTCTTCCTCTTTTTGTTATCTTTAACAATATTTGCTCCCATTATTGTTGAATTTCCACGGCCTCTCTTGTCAGCAGCTTTATTGTCCTCTTCGATTCTTAACCGAACAATGAGATCTTCAAGGGACATCTCCTTGCGTTTGTGTTTCAAATAATTTTTGAAGTCCTTCCACAACGGAGGCAACTTCTCAATCATTGCTGCTACTTGGAATGCTTCATTGATGACAAGACCTTAAATGAAAGTTTATTAGTAAACATAATAAAATTAATACTTCTAATATTAGTATTAATTCTACTTATACCTTTAGCAAGGAGATCGTGAATAATCACTTACAATTCCTGGACTTGGGTAATAACAGACTTGCTATCTACCATTTTGTAGTCCAAAAACTTTGCAGCAACAAACTTCTTCAACCCGGCATCTTCAGTTTTGTATTTCTTTTCAAGCACTATCCACAATTATTTTGACGTTTCCACGCCACTGTAGACATTATACAAAGCATTCTCCAGCCCGCTTAGAATATAATTCTTGCACAAAAAATCTGAATGCTTCCACGCCTTAATCACGAGAAAGCGTTCAGTCTCAAGAGTTTCATCTGACAACACAGGAACATCTTCCTTGATGAACTTCTGGTGACTTAGAGTAGTCAAGTAGAAGAACATCTTTTGCTGCCAGCGCTTGAAATAAATCCCAGAAAATTTTCCGGGTTTCTCAGCCGGTGCCAATGGTGCCAGTGTTTTTCGGCTCGTTGAGGCATTGGCAGTTACCATCGGAACAGATTGGTTTTCGTTCTCATTCGTCATTTTCTGTAAAAGAATGAAACAAACGTTAAAATCACGTAGATTTTAATCTCCAATAGAGTACAAAACCACAAAGGTTTTACTCTCCAGAAACAGTGAATATAACACAAATACAGAAAAAATATTAAATTCCTTAGGCTTGTAAGTATTATGTATTTGTAAACCAATTCTTGAGAAAATAAAAAAAATAGAAACAGAAATGTAAATGAAATAACAAAACCAATTCGAGCCCATTGAATTCACAGTGTTTCCTTAAGGAATTTAATCCCCTCCTAGTACCCAAGGTTATGGATTATTGCCTCTTAGGATTGAACGAATTACACACTGGTGTAGTGGTACTTCAAACCCTAGCGTTTCAGCAAACACAAATTTCGGTAGCAAATCACGCTTACTTTTTCTTTCTTTGAAGTTAAGAATATGCAGAAGAAAAGAGGAGAACTCAAAAATTAGTATGTAAAATCTGAGAGAATGGACTTGTACTTATAGCCAAAGTTGGGCTGAAATCTGAACAGGTGCAACTCTTCAGAATGGCTGTTTTTTCAAAACGGCCATAGAAGAAATGCCATGACATAATTGGCTATTTACTCAACAATAAAGAGGGAAAATTGAAGGGTAGTTAATTTTCTGTTACAAAAACAGAAAACTGAAATGAATTTAATATTAATATTTTGTTATTGAAAAAAATATTAAATAACATTTCTGTTAATATTTACTATTAACAAATAAATTTGGTCCAAAAATTAATCAATCGATCGATCATTTGACCAAATCCAAATCCGAATCCGAAGTCGAGCTGAGCGAGCGACGGCGACGGCGCGAGGCTTGCCTTCTTCTCAACTCTTTATGAGCTAGAAGAAGAGCAATTGCTTATATACCCATCAAAAACTTTTTCTTCTTCCCATGTGGAACAATCAAGGAGGGAACCTCAAATATTACTCAAATATTTCATTTTTCCCTCTACCCATTCCCCCTATTTTAAGATATTAATGCTTAAATACCCCCAACATAAACTTCTTGATAAAGAAGAAGAGAAAATGCTCAAAATAATCATAATAAGGAGGCAAGTGATCAAGATGATCACATGACATAACACTTAATAAAATATCAAGAGAGGTTCAGGTACCTGAAAATATAAATGAAGAGATCTCTATGTTATGTCTTTATAAAAAGATATTGAAACCGATATAAAATGTTCGTAGACGATATCTATCATAGTTCTAAGTATAGATGAGGATCTTAAGTCTGTCGAATACAGACACAAAAATATTGTCCAAATGGAAGAGACACAATTTGAATAGAGTTGGTTTCATATGAAAGAGATGTAGTTTTGGACATGTAGTTCAAACACTTGAAAGTATAAATTCAATGGTGTGTGCAATCACCTTTATCTATCTTATATGTCTAGCATGACATGAAAACGTGATATAAATCTAAATTCCATTTATACGGCTTATATGACTTCACTTATATGACAATCCCTGAAGGATTTGAATCGCTTAAAGCATATACACAATTCTTGATCTGATATCCTAAGTGCAATCTGTGCACGTATGAATCTTGCTATAACTATAAGCATGATAATGTGATAGCGAGAATTTTTACCTCTATAGAGATATTGAGAAGACCATTCCACGACATTATATGAAGAGATTACGTATCAATCAAGAATGATGATTTCAAGGTACAACATATTCATTTAAGTTAATATGACTAATGTGTTTATCAAATCCTTACCAACGATATTTTGAAGATGATGAATAAGATTGGAATGCGGAAGCCTTAAAGATATGAATTGATGCTCTCATCAGGGGGAGTAATACGCGTTGTACTCTTTTGTCCTTACAAGGTTTTGTCCCATTGGTTTTCCTTCCAATGTATTTAACGAGGCAACCAAAAGGCATATTTCTAAATACGTGTACTCTTTTTCCTTCTCTAGAATTTTTTTCCACTGGGTTTTATTTTATATAAGGTTTTAACTAGGCACATTATCTGTTGAATAGATATTCAAGGGGAGAGTGTTATAAATAGCATTTTATTTATGGTGAATGTCTATATTTTGAGAGATTTTAGGGTTGTTACTTGGTGGCTAAGTAACTCTTTCCCTATAAATAGAGGGGGTTTATTTCATTGTAATTGATCCCAATCAATAAAATTTATCTCTCTCTATTTTTCTCTGCAATAGTACTTTTCTTCTTCTTTTATTGTTTTATAATATGTTATCAACACGAGACTCCAACCAATTGAGTAGAGGCTTTGGGATACGTGCATGGTGCTTAAATTATACATAATATTGAGCATAATGATTGTCAATTGTTTCATGAACTTCCCTCAGGAATAAATTCTAGATCTAAGGTAAGTATTTTACCTTATTTTTCTCTTTTAAATTCTTGACATTTTATGATTTGATTTTAAATACAAGCAAAGATAATAAATTTTGAGTATAACTCTAATGGAGTTTGTAAGAAATTATATCCTCACGAAGTGGTAAAATTTCTATGCCTTTCCATGATCATATTCAAGTATGATTGTGGGCAAGGAAGTGAAAACATGTCCCGTTGAATTGTTTCATTCTCATTTCCTTAAGAGAATGTGGTAGCAATATGTAATAAATCTAAAAGAAGACTTATTACCTTGAATATACAAATGGATGTGGATGTGGTAATAGACGAAATCATAATCGTCATCATTGTGGTAATGAGAACAATAAGGATTCTCAAAATAATCCCCCACTCTGTGAAAGTAATGTTTGTCATTGATTTGACATGAGATTTTGTAAAGAGCATACAGATGATTATGGTCCATTCATGATTTGAATGTGACAAGATGTGATTTATGAATACATGTTTATTCTTGTAAAAATATGAATGTGATAGTGGTAGTGAATATATCACACTCCCCTCTAGAAAGAGGTTTAAGATGAAATAAGAAATTAATTTTATTATTATAACATGAATGGTCATTGATCACGTACCTATTGTGATTATGCCAAAATATTATGGCAATGTGAGCAAAAGTAATAGAAATAACATATCTTGCCTATAATGATTTTGACCATGATCATAGTGATATAACTTTCTCCTTAAAGAGAGATATTCACCATATGGATGTTGATGAATATATGGTAGTACCAAATTAATTGAGAGCTCTGGAAGAGCCAATTATTACTATTTTGGAGGAAAAAAATTAATAATCAATAAGGTATTGTGTTGTAGTAAGTCTCAAAGAAATTTATTGGGTTTCTAAAGTATTTGCGAAAGCGGTTGGTTATATTGAGACTATAAATAATCAGAAGATTTAATATCTTTATATTACTACAATTGTAGCAGGGTAACATGTATATAAAAATTAACCACTTTATTTCCTGATGTGTAATACATAAATAAAGCATGATGAAATTACATGATACAATAAACTGGATGTTTATTGATATATCATACCCATGTCATAATAAATTGGGAATTTAATTAAAAATTGCACAATGTAAACCTAAAGTTTACTGATACAGAAAATTTTATCAAGCATGACCTATTGAGAAATGTTGATTTAAGCAGGATGTGCAAAATAAATGAGTAAGTGTTGAAGAAGATTCTTCATGAGTTCTCATATGTTGTTTGTTCTCGCGATTAATATACCAACTAGATTGAAATTGAATCCCTTGAATTCTGAAATTTATCAAAGGCGAATATGGATCCATTCACCTACCATATATACTACATATGATGCATCTATGAGATGGTTACATGTGCGATTATTATTAACCTGCAACATGGAGTTTGCTAGATAACTTGCCCAATAATTTAATTTAAAGCATATTCCATATTTTTTATTCAAGATAGTTCATCATGATAAGTTGGTTTACATTACAGTTGGTTTAGGAAAATTATTTATTGAGTACCTCCACTTGATAGCTAAACTATTGCTTATGAGAACAAAGTTATCTATATCAGTTTGATATATGTTATACACGAACGTATATTACATTCTTCCCTCACAAATGGTTCAGGGTCGGGAACCAAATAATTCCATCTTATTATTATTTTTGATGTGCGGCGTATATTTTGATTTAACTCCATAATGCACAAAGATGGGTTCCCAAAGATGAGGAAGCAAGTTAGTTTTTCTAACATCAGGGGGAGAGATAATAAACATTTGAGAAAAAGTTACGTGGAATTAATTATCACTTCTACATCTAGATCCTAGAATACGATAATATGAACTTAAAGTTCATAAAAAGATAATTCATCTGCAATATATTGCAAAGCATGTCATACACATTTGTTGACCTAAAGAAAGTAACTATATTCTCACTGCAAATTCTCCTATTAGAATAAGTCCTAGAAGGAAAATGACTATGGTACGTTTAAAACGTATAGACAATACGGTTTCAAATAATCTTCTTGATCAAGAAGATGAGCAAATTCTCAAAATGATCATAATAAGGAGGCAAATGATCTAGAAGATCACATGACGTAACACTTAATAAAATATCAAGAGAGGTTCAAGTACCTGAAAATATAACTGAAGAGATCTATATGTTATGTCTTTATGAAAAGATATTGGAACCCATATAAAAATGTTCGTAGACGATAACTATCATAGTGCTAAGTATAGATGAGGATCTTAAGTCTGTAGAATACAGACACAAAAATATTGTCCAAATGGAAGAGACACAATTTGAATAGAGTTGGTTTCATATGAAATACATGTAGTTTTGGACATGTAGTTTAAACACTTGAAAGTATAAAGTCAATGATGTGTGCAATCACCTTGTAATGACCCGGCCGGTCGTTTTGAGAGTTATATCCCCGTTTCCCCCATTTGTAATTCTTTTGTTCCTTATAACTGTACTATATCGTATCGGGTTGGTTGGTTTGGGTTCGGAGTGAATTGAGGCACTTAATCTCTTAATTGGAAGCTTAAGTTGGAAAATTTGATCGAATGGTGACTTGCGTGTAAACAAACTCGGATATGAATTTTGATGGTTCTGTTAGCTCCGTTAGGTGATTTTAGACTTAGGAGCGCGTCTGGAATGTGATTTGGAGGTCCGTAGTAGAATAAGGCTTGAATTGGTGAAAGTTTGAATTTTGACGATTTTGGTCGGCATTGGAAATTATATCGGGGTCAGAATGGAATTCCCGAAGTTGAAATAGGTTCTTGATGCCATTTTTGACTTGTGTGTAAAATTTAAGATCAAATAGATGTGGTTTGATAGGTTTCGGCGTCGTTTGCGGAATTCAGAAGTTTAGAAGTTCTTAGGCTTGAATCTGGGGGTAATTTGGTGTTTTGATGATGTTTTGAGTGATTCGAAGGTTCGACTAAGTTCATATAGGGTTATAGGACCTGTTGGTTTATTAGGTTGAGGTCCCGAGGGCCTCGGGGTGAATTCGAGTGGTTATCAGATTGTTTCGAGTTGAAGACGTGCAGCTGAAGCTGCTGTTTCTGGTGTGACCGCACCTGCGGAGGGGGAACCGCAGGTGTGAGGTCACAGAAGCGAAGAAGGAGTCACAGGTGCAGCTAAGGATGACTTGGGCAGAGGTCGCATGTGCGATGGAACTCCAGCACTTGCGGTGGTCGCAGAAGCGGGCCCAGGGGCGCAGGTGCGAGTTTGGACCGCATAAGCGAGATAGTTTACGCACCTGCGAAAGGCATAGATGCGGTCTTGGGGAAGCAGAAGCGAGGTCAGGATTTTAAGTGAAATCTACACCTGCGATGGAATTTCCGCAGGTGCAGCATCGCAGAAGCGACAAATGGACTGCAGGTGCGGTAATGCTGGGCAGAAAAACACCAGCTCGAGGTTTTGTCTCTCATTTTCGATTTTGGACTTGAGAAGCTCGGGAGAGAGGCGATTTTTTGAGGAATTTCAGGGAGAACGTTAAGGTAAGTAATCCTAACCCGGATTGGTCTAAATTTCATGAATCTATGGCTTTATTCATTACCTAATTAGGGTTTTGAGTTGGAAATTTGAGGGTTTAGGGCTTGGGAATTGGATAGTGAACTTTGGGATTTTGGAGGGGTAATTGAGGTCGGATTTTGATAAATTTGGTATGGTTAGACTCATGAGTGAATGGGCTTTCTGGGTTTGTGATTTTTGTCGGGTTTCGAGACATGGGCCCCGGGGGTTGAATTGAGTCGATTCCGGATTTTGGGTTCTAATTTAGTAGTTTTCTTGTGGGATTGATCCCTTTAGCCTATTTTAATGGTGTTGTACTGTTTGTGGCTAGATTCGGGACATTTGGAGGCCGAGAGTCAAGGGCATTCTGGAGTAGGAAATCTACGCTATTGAGGTAAGTAACAGTTTTAAATATGGTGTTGAGGGTATGAAACCCGAAGTTTAGTACGACATGACTGTTTGGAGGTGGAGAACATGCTAGGTGACGAGCGTATGAACGTACACCATGAGGGATTATGACTTGGTCCATCCCATGAGACTGTATAGTTGAATGGCCTATTTGTGCATACATGTATTCCTTGTCTTCTAACAAATTGACTTCCTTTCATGTTAGAAATCATGCTTAGGCTATGTACCTACATATTGTTGTTATACTCCGTCGTAGCAGTTCTTGCATATTTTTTTACCTCAATCTGTGTTATTCCCTACTGATACATTATATCATTTTGATTTGGGCTGATTTCCTTAATTATTGAGGGCTGTGGGACTAGAGAGGTTTATGACTGAGTGAGGCCGAGGGCTTGTTGTGAGGTATAGATTCCGTAGCCCGTGACTTTTCTGTGAGAATCATGATATTGTACCTTAGCACACGAGTTGTCTGTGCGATCTTGATATGATATTATAGCACGTGAGTTGTCCGTACATCACGTGAGTTGTCCGTGCGGATTATAGTGCTTGGGCTGTAGGAGGCCCTCCAGAGTTTGGGCACCCCCAGTGATCGCAGGTACCTATCGAGCGTGTGTTTTGAGGGCTGAGAGCCGAGTGTAGAACTAATGAGAGCTTGAGAGACAGTACCCTTGAGAGGTTGCATCTGTCTGCCTTGTTGCTGTATTTAGCTGAATCATACTACTGTTCTGAACTTCCAAGAACTTGTTATAATTGATCTTACTTGAACTTGGTAAACTTGCAACTGATTTGACTCATGTTACTGGCATTTACTCATATCTATTCTTAGATGTTGGAATTACTGTAATGAATTGTACTGTATAGCTCGTCACTGCTTCTCATATCCTTATTTATTTTTGTTACTTGCTGAGTTGGTTGTACTTATGATACACACTTTCATGTGCTGATCCATGTGTGCTTGATTATGGAGGCCGTTGAGTTCGGGCGCGATCGAGTACCGGAGATTACGAGGTAGCTGCCGACGCCCGCACGACCTTATCTCTCCTTCTATATTTCTTTCTGTCCTGTATTGATACTTAGACACTGTTTGTATTAGTTTGGATATCTAGATGCTCATGACTTGGTGACACCCCGACGTTTGGGGCTATATTTCCGCATTTTGATTCTATTTGAGTTCAACTTTGGTTTCTTATATGAAAAAGTATTAAATTACCTTTTCTATTGAATAACTGGAGTATTTGGAAAGGTCATCTTGCCTAGTACCATCGATAGGCGCCATCACCATATGTTAGGTTTTTGGGTCGTGAGAAGTTGGTATCAGAGCCTAGGTTACATAGGTCTCACGAGTCATGAGCGAGTTTAGTAGAGTCTTGTGGATCGGTACGGAGACGTTTGTACTTATCTTCGAGAGGCTGCGGAACCCTTAGGAGAATTCCAAATTCTTGAATTATTGTCGTGCGAATCTGTTGATTCTGATAACTAAACTTCTATTGTTTCATTCTCTCACAGATGGTGAGGACTTGTACTACCGGGCAGGAGGGCCAGCCACCAGTACCACCAGCCAGGGTCGCGAGAGGCCGAGGTCACGATAGAGGCCATGGTAGGGGCAAAGCTGCAGCCCGCACAACAATTGGGGCAGTACCTGCAGATCCACTAGTTGCCCTAGATCAGGACAAGGTCCTGGTTGTGGATGCACCAGGGGGACCAGCTTAGGCACCACCTGTGCCCATCGTGATTCCTGGCCTTCAGGAGGCCCTAGCTCAGATTCTGACCGTGTGCACAGGCCTTGCTCAGGTGGTCTCTATTTCGATGTCCGCATCCACTTCTCAGGCCGGGGGAGGCACTCAGACTCCCGCCGCCCCATACCAGAGCAAGTTGTATAGGGACTCTAGACACCGGGGTACCATCAGCCCAACCGGTTTCATCTACTCAAGATTATGTGGTTCCTGCTATGCCAGATGATGAGCAACATAGATTGGAGAGGTTATGGAGAATTTTGTCTCCATCTTTCAGTGGTGCAGAGGGAGAGAATGTACAGGGTTTCTTGGACAAGTATCAGAGGATACTCCGTACATCAGGTATTCTGGAGACCAGTGGGGTCTCATTCACTACCTTTCAGTTCTCTGGGGCTACATTCAGTTGGTGGGAGGCTTACGAGAGTGTAGGCCAGTCGGCGCAGTACCCCTTACCTGCAACAATTCTCCGTACTCTTCCTGGAGAAGTTCGTGCCTCAGTCCCGCAGAGAGGAGCTATGCATATAGTTTGAGAAAATTCGTCAGGGTAATATGTCTGTGACGCAGTATGAGATGCGATTCTCGGATTTTTCCCGACATTCTATTTGGTTGGTTCCTACTGATAGAGGGAGGATCAGGACGTTCATAGATATCCTCACTTTTTAACTGTGATTGCTTATGACCTGAGAGAGTGTTTGGTGCTACTTTTGATGAGGTTGTCAACATCGCATGTCAGATTGGAGTCAGGATCATGTTGAGAGGGAGGCCAAGAGGCCTTGTGGACATGGTGTATTTGGCGGTGTCCCTTCTGGGGGTCAGTTCTAGCACGGTAGGGGTCGTCCATTCAGACATGCTCAGACGGCTCGCCTAGTTCACCGTGGTGCATCATCTGGGCATGGGTCACATAGTCATCAGCAAGGCCAGTCATCATTCAGTGCACTACCAGCGCAGATTTCTCACCATGCTTCGTCACCTCATATTTCCACGGGTAGTTCCTCTAGGCATCAGGAGCAGCAATTCCGTCAGAGGAGGGGTTGTTTCAAGTGCGGAGATTTTGGTCACATTAAGAGAGATTTCCCTAGGTTATTGAGTGAGATTCCAGAATAGAGTACTCGGCTGATAGCACCAACACCAGCTCCTCTACCACCCACCTAGCTAGCTAGGGGGAGCTTAGTCAGCTAAGGGCCGCCCGAGAGGGGGAGGCAGATCAGGGGGTGGCTAGGCCCGTTTCTATGCTCTCCCTGCCAGACCAGATGCCATTGCTTCTAATACTTTGATTACAGGTATTTTCTCAGTTTTCCACAGAGATGCCTCTGTATTATTTGACCCTGGTTGCACTTATTCATGTGTTCCCTCGTATTTTGCTCATTTTCTAGATATTCCCCGTGAGTCCTTAATTTCATCTGTTCATGTATCTACTAATGTGGGTGATACTATTATTGTGGAACACATTCGTGTGTGGTGACTATTGGGGGTCCAGAAACCCGAGTGGATCTTTTGTTGCACAGTATGGTTGATTTTGATGTGATATTGGGTATGGATTGGTTGTCTCCATTTCATGATGTTCTTGCTTATCATGCTAAGATTGTGACGTTAGCGATGTCGGGGTTGTCGAGGGTTGAGTGGAGTGGTTCTCTAGACTATGTACCTGATGCGATGCTAGAATTCATAGTTTTACATGTTATATGCCCTACATTTTATGTGCGTTAATGATAAAAATACACTTTTTATGTGCATAATAGAGTTTATTTCATGTGTAGGTGAATTGGAGATGGAAACCGAGCTAAATGGATGCAAATACATCGAAAATACGCTCAAGAGGCGAGGAGGAGTGCACCGGGCTATAGCCGGACGCCAGAGCCTAAACGCCTGACCCTGCCTGGCGTTAGAGTCCAAACGCCAGCCTTAGCCTGGCGTTAGCCAGGCGTTAG
>ML329665.1:0-37091 GCA_005239505.1 Nicotiana paniculata
ATACCTTTATAATTTTTAAAAGTTTTATGCAGAGGTGAATCCAGGATTTAGAGGTTTCGGATGCCATAAAAAATTTAACGTAGCCATGCTACAATTTACATTGTCTAAATAGGGTATAAAGTTAATCGGTTTGGTCTAGTAGAATTCGGTTCGGGTTATTCATCTTTAAAATTAATATAGACAAATCGATCGAGTAAATATATTACGTAATTATTATGGATTATGCATTTTGTATAAGAAAAAAAGGCTTGTTATCAATTATATTTAGATACTCAAGGCAAAAGCTTATTCAAAGCACTCTAAACATTAAAACAACAAGTTTACAGACATTTTTCAATTTACTATTTTTTATGAAAATTAATTCACTCAATATTATTTACAATTATCCTACTTTAGAGCAATCTGACAGTAAAATAAACTTTCATCCTTGATTAGAACAGTAACTTTTTCAAGGATTTCTATATCTTTTTTGGTTTCTGCAAATAGATTTACCGGAATTCTGCTCCTAGAAAAAAAATTATTGTTTGGTCTTCTCTCTTCCGTTTTTGCTTTTCTTCTTCTTATTCTCATCCTTTACGAGCCGAGGGTCTATTGGAAACAACCTCTCTACCTGCATTAGATAGGTATAAGGTCTGCCTATAGACTACTGTCCCTAGACCCCACCTTTTGGGAACATACTGGGTTTGTTGTTGTTATTTTTTGTCTTCTATTGATAAATCATGGAGGAGTTGGGAAAGCACAACGGTGGGGGGTGTGGTTATGAGGAAATAATATATTTTTGAAAGAAAAGACTTTTACATTTTATATTTAATGTTTAAAGAGAAAAAAAATAAAGGAGAAGAAATTTCAAAATAAACTAGTAATTAACAAGAGTTAGTAGGAACTACTAATAAACAAAAAAGACGACCAATTAAGGAAAGCGAAAAAAAAGAAGAAAAGGAGTAAACCTCCTATAATTATAGCCGTCTTAAATGCACCAAACAAAACTTCTAAGAAAAATATGCTACTCTGGATTCAAACTCGCACCTCTAGGGTGGAATGATAATGCATTGCCTGTGGCACCTACGGTCATTTCGTTAATAAGGGTGCCACTTAAAATTTCACAACATTCCTTCTGTATATACATGAATCTATACATACTATTGCATAGTCCCGGCCAAATCTTGGGGGTAGCATACCACCCCATCCTTTACACATAGATTCGTCCCGATCTTATGTTATTTACATTTACTAGATTAAACAAAAGTAGGCCAAATACATAGACAGCCCATTAAACTTGGCCCAATTTTCATTTTGGCACTCTAACTCAACCTTGTTCCATTTTGTCCCTCCAATCCTATTTCTTATGTTTCACTTTAACACAAAAGCTGACTAGTCACATAGTGTGAGTTCTTTCACGCGGTAGGCGCGTGAGGCAGATTTATTTGGGCAAATTTCCTTCTCCAACAGTAATAACATAATTGTTTACCCCATATTCCTTCCCCATTATTTCATCTTCATTATTTCCTTCCTCATTTACTTTGCCCCCATCTTCATTCTCAAAGTTCCAAGTTTTCATCTATCGATTTCATACCTGGTCATCCAAGAAAGCTTCAAACTTTTGCAATTTTATTGTTCGTTTATTTAATCTGATTTCTTTGTTGTGGATTTATTTCATCTAGTTTTGAAGTTTGAAGTGAATTCATGACTCAAAGAAAATTATTTTCTCACAATAGAATGGATATTTATTTTTGTGAATTTCAAGTTGAACTGAAAGTATCATGAACACCAAAAAATCCAGGTCGTCATTTTTATGGGTGTAAATTTGACAAAGTAAGTGAACCATTTTTGGATTTCATTTTGAGTGTTGTCATTTTCTTGTCTTTGTTTACATTGATTTATCTGTTTTTTTCTTGTGTTTTACAGCGTGACTGTAATTACTTTAGATAGCATGATGATGAGTTTTCAGCTCAAGCGAACAAGGTTATTTATGGTTTTCTAAACAAAGTAAAAGAAAGAGATGCAAAGTTGGTTAGGTGGAAGAAGTTAGTTGTGTTTCTTGTTGTGTTCATGCTATGGAATTGGCTAGGTTTTCCTGATTTTTATCGATGTAATTTGAGTCAATATATGCACATTGATGTAATTGGCGAGACCTTTCAAGTTTCAAAAGTTCATATTAGTTGGTGACAAATCAATCTGGTCAATTACAAAATTGCTTGTTTGTTTCTTTCAAGCAACTCGATAGTGGGTAAATTCCCAGAATTTCGGCCGCTAAGGAACCATTCCAGTTTTGCTTGTTTGTTGCTTTCATAAATTGCAGCAGAATGAACTTGGCCATGAACTTTTTAAGCTTCAGATTGACACGCCTCAAACAATAACAAACACAAAAAACTTCAAATTGTTAAAAAGGCCTGTCAGTGCTTGCATATAACTCCCATATACATAGCCTTTTATTTTTACACTTTACTCTAATCATGTGCTACTCATTAGGTTTAAGTTTGAGCTGCACTTTGTACTCTATAACATAAGATTTTACTACTTTCCTAAATTGCATAGCATTCTCAAAGACCATACCAAGCTCAAAGATAGTTATTTTACAATCTGGGTCGAACTTTAATTTTTTTACTCTTCCTTCTAGCTGGTAAGTCAACAATCCTTTCAGCTAGAACATCCAACTCATCTCTACTATCATCACTTCCAATATCTGGACTGATGTAGTAGTCTTCATCCCCCTCCCCCTCCCCCTCCNCTCTTTTGTTTGGCCTCTCAATTTCATCAAACCCTTTGTCTGCTCCAGCCTCTCCTAACTCAACCTCTAGTGTTGGAGTAGGATTATTCCTCTATTTTTTTGGCTTTTGATTGTTTTTTCTTCGTCTTTATTTCTTTAATGCTCTACACTCACCATCATCTTCCTCAGATATAACATCTAATTCAGATTCACTAGTCTCCAAATCTGAAGGCAAAATAGTATTGTCATCTCCTAGATTAGTGTTTTCTTCCTCTCTAGTCAAATATGTGTTGTTTATGCCTGTTCAATGTGAGGTTGGCTGTCTACAGCAATTTGTTGTGCATTTATATTGTCTAAGTCATCTAATGTTGCCCTAGACCCCTTATTTATTGAATTGACACCAACCTCAGGCCTAGTTAAAAAGCCAAACTCTTCCAGCAAACCAACATGGCTAAGAAAAGAACCATGTTTAAGGTGAGATACAATATTTAAAATATGGTTGTCATTTTCCAACATAAAAAAATCATTGGAATTAGAGTTAAATACTTAGAATCCCCCAATAGTTTCGTACCACATATCTTTTGTATAATAGCTTAACTCGACAAGAGAAAACTGGTCTTTGTCAATAAGAGTTACCTTCATTTCTCTCTCACCAATGTATTTTGGTCAGGCTTTGGTAAAAGTTCCACCATGGTGGAAACAAACAAGAATATATTCCTCTGCCATTTTTTGAATTTTCTCTAACATGAAAAAAAAAGAGCAAAAAGTCACGGTTAAAAGATTCTAAACACACTGTTTTTCGAAATTAAAAACCGTAGCTTTTGTATCAATTTCCCAAAATACCACGACAAAAGAAATAGCAATGCATGGACAAATTGACACTTAACAGTACAAGAACCACAACAGTAGATACTTCTAAGGCCAGCAACAATCAAAAGTACTCTTTAAGTCAGTCTCGAATGTTGATGAATATAAATAGTTGGTGAAAATGTCATTATCGTATTCAGATGATGAAGAAACCACCAAAAATCGACGGGTTCATCATGTGCGATTAGAGATTTGGGAAGGAGCTTTACTCGGGTAGGGATTTGTCACAGAGAGATAATAAGAAGCGTCCATAAGTTACCCAAATATGGCCGGATTCGGTTATATTAGAGTAGACCCTTTTGACATGGATGAAAAAACCAGGTGGAATCATTTAATTGGATATTTATTACACCTCAGATTTGTGTATATACAGGCACTATATTTTTTACACTGGTTTCATCTTTTGTATTAAAGTGAAACATAAAAAATAAGGTTGGAGGGCCAAAATGAAACAAGGTTGAGTTAGAGTGCTAAAATGAAACATTAAGCTTAGTTTAATAGGATGTCGATGTATTTGGATGTAACGACTCAGCCGGTCGTTCCGAGAGTTTAGCCCTGTTTTTCCTATTTCTGCTACATTCTTGTATAGTTCAGCTCTTTTTTATTGCGTTGGGTTGATTGGTTCGGGTTCGGAGTAGTTGTGATGAAAAATGAAACACTTAGTCTCTTAAGTTGCTGATTTAGTTGGAAAAGTCAACCGGAAGTTGACTTTAAGGTAAAGGGTCTCGGAATGTGGTTTTTGTGGCTCGGATAGCTTCATTAAGTGATTAGGACTTAGGAGTGTGTTCGGAATGTCATTCAGAGGTCCGGAGTAGAATTAGGCTTGAATTGGCGAAATTGGATTTTTGGCGATTTACGGTCGGCAGTGGAAAATTAGCTATCGGGGTCGGAATAGAATTTCAAAAGTTGGATCAGGTTCGTAGGGTCATTTGGGATGTGTGTGCAAATTTTCAGGCGTGTTTTGGGTGGTTTCGGCATCGTTGGCGAATTTTAGAAATTTAGACATCCTTAAGCTTGAAATTGGATTTGATTTGTTGATTTGATGTTATTTTGAGTGTTCCGAGTGTTCGACTAGGTCGGTATATTGATATATGACTCTTTGGTACTTTTGGTTGAGGCCCTGAGGGCTCGGGATTAATTTCGGATGATTTTTGGAAGGTTCGAAGTTGGAAAAATGCAGCAAATGGCTGCTGGTGCAGGCCTTCTAGTATGACCGCACCTGCGGACAGGGAGCCATAGGTGCAAAGGCGCAGCTGCGGAAGACCTTGCGCAGATGCGGAATTTGGAATCTGGCCTGGGAGCGCAGGTGCGGAAGTTGGATTGCACATGCGGGACTGCAGGTGCGTGAGGAAGGCCGCAGATGCGGGTTTTGAGTTTGAGTGAGAATCCTCACCTGCGAGGGATTTTCCGCAGGTACGGCGCCACAGATGCGGGCATGGGGTTGCAGGTGCGAGATTGCTGAGCAGAACCTATATAAGGTTGCTTTCGCAAATTTTCTCTCATTTCTTCACCATTTTTGACGGATTTTGGAGCTTTGAGCTGGGATTTTAAGGGGGAAACAAGGGTATTCAGTGAGGTAAGCTACATGGACCTTGTATCTTGTGTTTATGGCGATTATTCCATTGTTTAATCATGTTTTAGTGAGAAATTTTGGGAGATTATGGCTTGAAATTTGAAAGTATAAATTGGGAATTTGAGGGACCATTTGGGGTCCGATTTTGATGTATGTGGTATGTATGAACTCGTGAGAGTGTAAGGATTCTAGTTTTGTGACTTTTATCGGAATTCGAGTCATGGGCCCGGGGGTCGGGTTTGGCCAATTTCGGGATTTTTGATGTAAATTGGATATTTTCGAGTGGGCTTTGTCCCTTTAGCATATTTTGATGATATGAATTTGTATCGAATAGATTCGGAGCACGTTGAGGCCGAGTCGAGGGGCAAAGGCATCGCGGTGTAGTTTTTCATCCGGTTTGAGGTAAGTAACGATTGTAAATCTAGACCTGAGGGTATGAAACACCGATATTTCGTATTGATTTGATAAATGAGGTGACGCACATGCTAGGTGACGGGCGTGTGGGCATGCACTGGTAGTGATTGTGACTTGGTCTGGCCCGTAGCGACTATTAAGTCGCGTATTTGATTCGAAATCATATGATATTCCGTATTTTAGAGACTTATACTATATCTTGGGTTGTATGCCATGTTTGGGGCCTTGTGCCGGCCTGATTTGGACCCTCAAGGGTGTTTTCACTACTATTCTCACACTGTTTTTGATAGAAAATATAATCTCAATCATAATTTATACTTGTGTACTGATTATTCCTGTTTATCACCCTGTTTTCAAACAAATGAAAGATATTTTGGGCTAAGTCCTCGTGATTTATGGTGAGTTGCCCGAGTGGCTTGTGAGGGTAATGACTAAGCGAGGCCGAGAGCCAGATTGTGAGGATAGTGATGGATCGGGCTGCACGCCACAGCATTATATACATCTATATTGGATCGGGTTGCATGCCGCAGCGAGATATATATATTGGATCAGGTTGCATGTCGCAGCGGTATATATATTGGATCAGGCTGCACGCTGCAGCGAGATATGTTGGATCGGGCTGCACGCCGCAGCGATATAGCTCCTGGGCTGAAGGAACCCCTCCGGGGTCTATACACCCCCAGTGAGCGCAATCGACTATTTATGCCCGAGTGGCTTGTGAGGGTGATGACTGAGCGAGGCCGAGAGCCGGATTATGAGGATCGAGATGGATCGGTCTGCACACCGCAGCATTATATACATATATATTGGATCGGGCTGCATGCCGCGGTGAGATATGTTAGATCGGGCTGCACGCCGCAACATTATATATGTATATATATATATATATATATATATATATATATATATATATATATATATATATATATATATGGATTGGGCTGCATGCCGCAGCGGTTGTTATATGGCACCTTGAGCGTGAGTGCTGATTGACGAGAGATGAGTAACGAGTGACTAGGAGGCTTGCCCGAGAGGCTTTATATTGCGAGTGACACTGTGCTTGAGGGGCTTATTTGTTATGAAAGTACTGTTTTCACTCTTCGTTACATTTTTGCCTCTAAACGATAAATGTTGAACCAATGTTTTATATGAAATTTGGAAAGGGAAACTGGAGTTTGATGAAACTTTCAGTACATAGATTCCTGACTTGATTTATTGTTTTCCACTGATGTTTATTATATGAATTTTCATGATTTTAAAAGCTCGGCACTACACTCAAGTCCTTATTTATATTTTTTTACTTACTGAGTTGGTTTACTCGCGTTACTCCCTGCACCTTGTGTGCAGATCCAGGTGCCCGGATCGAGTGAGATTTGATTATTCTCAGTGGAGCTTGTCGGAGACTGTGAGGTAGTTGCACGGAGTTCGCAGCCCCACGCTTCTCCTTCTCATTTTGTTGCTATTTATATTTTTTCTAGACTTGATGTATTAAGGAAATCATGTTAGTTACCGTGTCTTATTTAGTTGCTCATGACGGTTGACTCCGGGTTTTGGGGATTTTGTTCAGATGTTTTCATTACTTATCCACATTTGTGAAATATTAAGAGTGGAAGATTTTTGATAAATAGCGTTATTGATTTAAATGGAAAGTTCCTTGTTTTATGTTCAGTAAATTGGCTAGCATAGTACCACGATAGGCGCCATCACGGCCAGTGTATATTTAGGGTCGTGACAAGTTGGTATCAAAGCCAAGGTTACATAGGACTCACCATCATGAGCAGGTTCAGTAGAGTCTTGCGGATAGGTACGGAGATGTTTGTACTTATCTTCGAGAGGCAGCAGAATCCTTAGGAAAAATCTCACATTTCTTGAATTCTTGTCTTGTGAATCTATTGATCTGGCAACTAAACTTCTATTATTTCATTCTCTCAGAGATGGTGAGGACACGCGCTACCGGTCAGGGAGATCAGCCACCAGTGGGACCCATGAGGGGTCGAGGCTTCGGTCGAGACTGTTGTAGAGGTAGAGGTGCAGCCCGCGCAGCTGCCGGGGCGGTACCCATAGACCCGCCTATTGTTCCAGATCAAGTCCCAGCCACAAATGCTCAAGTGGGACCAGCTCAGGCACCAGCTGTGCCTATTATTATTCCGGGTCTTCAGGAGACCTTGGCCTAGATTCTGACTGCATGCACCAGTCTTGCTCAGGTAGTCGCTATCCTTACTTTAGCCGCTACTTCTCAGGCCAGGGGAGGACTTCAGACTCCAGCTGCCCGTACACCTGAGCAGGTTATTCAGGGTCTTCAGACCTCGGAGGCAGTTCCAGCTCAGCCGGTTGCACCAGCCTAGGATTTTTTGGTTCCAGCTATGGCTGACGACGAGCAGCGCAGGTTAGAGAGATTTGAGAGGCTTCGACCTCCGACTTTTAGTAGCGCTGAGGGCGAGGATTCTTCATACGGCGGGGATATTGGAGACCAGTGGGGTCTCGTTTACTACTTTCCAGTTCTCAGGAGCTGCATTTACTTGGTGGGAGGCTTATGAGAGGCGTAGGCCCATTGGTGCAGCGCCCCTTTCTTGGCAACAGTTTTCCACTCTCTTCCTAGAGAAGTATGTTCCATAGTCTCACAGAGAGGAGATGCACATGCAGTTTGAGCAGCTGCGATAGGGTGATATGATGGTGTCATAGTACGAGATGAGGTTTTCAGAGCTTACCCATCATGCTATTTGGTTACTCCCTACAGAGAGAGATAGGATCAGAAGATTTGTGGATGGCCTCTCGTATCAGCTTCGTATTCTTATGACCAGAGAGAGGGTATCGGGTGCTACTTTTGAGCAGGTTGTTAATATTACCCAAGATATTGAGTCGGTTCATCGCCAGGAGCGAGATGAGAGGGAGGCCAAGAGGCCTCGAGGGTCTGGTAGTTTCAGTGGTGTTCCTTCAGGGTGCAGTCCCAGCACCGCAGGGGCCGTCCATTCAGGCAGGCTTAGTCGGGCCACTTAGGTTATCGTGGTAGATCCGCTGGTCGTGGTCCTCACAGTTCTCATCAGGGTCACCCATCATTCAGTGCTCTTCCAGCCCAGAGTTCATCTCGAGCACCATAGGTTCAGGGCTCATCTATGCCTGATTCTTCCAGAGGTTATCCTGGTGCTAGGGGTTCTCTTCAGTCCCCGTCCCCAACACCGGGGAGTTGTTACGAGTGTGGAGAGTTTGGGCATATGAGGAGGCAGTGTCCTCATTTTCTTGGGGGTCCATCCCAACTGAGCGGTCAGCCCTCGACATCAGCTCAAGTTACTTCACCACCCGCCCAGACAACAAGGGGTGGGGGTCTGGCAGCTAGAGGTCGCTCTAGAGGGGGAGGTCGATCCGGTGGAGGTCAGGCCCGTTTCTCTGCACTTTGAGCCAGACCAGATACTATGGCCTCAAATTTAGTGATTACATGTATTATTTCAGTTTGTCACCGAGATGCTTCAGTCTTATTTGATCCTGGTTCCACGTATTCTTATGTTTCATCATATTTTTCCCACTTTCTGGATATGCCCCGCGAGTCCTTAGTCACATATGTTCATGTGTCGACTCCGGTGGGCGATACTATTATTGTAGACCGAGTGTATCGGTCGTGTGTGATATTTAATGGGGGTCTGGAGACCCAAGTGGATATGTTATTTCTTAGCATGGTGGACTTTGATGTGATATTGGGCATGGATTGGCTATCTCTGTGTCATATTGTTCTTGATTGTCATGCTAAGACCGTGACCTTAGCGATGTCGGGATGTCCGAGAGTCGAGTGGAGAGGTTCTATTGATTATGTGCCTAGTAGGGTGATTTCATATCTGAAGGCTCAGCGTATGGTAGAGAAAGGATGCTTGTCTTATTTGGCTTTTGTGAGGGATGTCAGTGCTGAGACTCATACTGTTGATTCTGTTCATGTAGTCCGTGAATATCCGGACGTGTTTCCTACTGATCTGCCGGGAAATGCTTCCCGACAGGGATATTAATTTTGGCATTGAGCTGGTTCCAATCACTCAGCCTATTTCTATTCCACCGTATCGTATGGCACCAGCGGAGTTGAAGGAATTGAAGGAACAGTTTTAAGAACTCCTAGAAAGGGGGTTCATCCAGCCTAGTGTGTCGCCTTGGGGTGCACCAGTGTTGTTCGTGAAGAAGAAGGATGGTTCCATGAGAATGTGTATTGATTATAGGCAGCTGAACAAGGTTACAGTCAAGAATAATTATCATTTGCCTCGCATTGATGATTTATTTGACCAGCTTTAGGGAGCTAGGGTGTTCTCTAAGGTTGACTTGAGATCCGGGTACCATCAGCTGAAGATTCGAGATTCAGATGTTTCCAAGACGGATTTCAGGACCCGTTATGGCCACTATGAGTTTTTGGTGATGTCTTTTGGGCTAACCAATGCCCCAGCAACGTTCATGCATTTGATGAACAACGCATTTCAGCCGTATTTGGATTCCTTTATTATTGTGTTCATTGATGACATCCTGGTGTATTCTCGTAGCCAGGAGGAGCATGCTCAGCATTTAAGGGTTGTATTGCAAAGATTGAGGGAGGAGAAGCTTTATGCAAAGTTCTCCAAGTGTGAGTTTTGGCTGGGCTCAGTAGATTTCTTGGGACACGTGGTGTCCAGCGAGGGTATTCAGGTTGATCCGAAGAAGATAGAGGCGGTGCGGAGTTGGCCCAGACCGTCCTCAGCTACAGAGATTAGGAGTTTCCTTAGTTTGGCGGGATATTACCGTCGCTTTATGGAGGTTTTTCTTATATTGCTTCACCCTTGACCAAATTGACTTAGAAGGGTGCTCTATTCAGGTGGTCAGACGAGTGTGAGGAGAGCTTCCAGAAGCTCAAGATGGCTTTGACCTCAACTCCAGTGTTAGTATTGCTGTCAGCTTCAGGTTCTTATACCATGTATTGTGATGCCTCGAGGATAGGCATTGTTTGTATTTTGATGTAGGAGGGTAGGGTGATTGCCTACGCCTCGCGCCAGTTGAAGACTCATGAGAAGAATTACCCGGTGCATGATATCGAGCTAGTAGCCATTGTTCACGCCTTGAAGATTTGGCGTCATTATTTGTATGGGGTTCATTGTGAGGTTTTTACTGATCACAGTAGCCTTCAGCACTTGTTTAAACAGAAGGATCTGAATTTGCGTTACAGGAGATGGTTGGAGCTTCTCAAGGACTATGGTATCACTATTTTACACCATGCGGGGAAGGCCAATGTAGTGGTCGATTCCTTGAGTCACAGAGCAGAGAGCTTGGGGAGTCTAACATATATTCCAGTAGCAGAGAGACCATTAGCACTTGATGTTCAGGCCTTAGCGGGCCAGTTGGCGAGGTTGGATCTATCGGAGCCTCGCCGGGTATTGGCTTGTGTAGCCTCCAGGTCTTCTCTTTATGACCGTATCAGAGAGCGCCAGTATGATGACCCATATTTGCTCGTTCTTCAGGATAGGGTCCAGCGAGGTGATGCCAGGGATGTAGTTATTGGCGATGATGGTGTTATGTGGATACAGGGTCGGATATGTGTGCCTAATGTAGATGGGCTTCAGGAGTTGATTCTTGAAGAGGCCCACAGCTCGCGGTATTCCATCCATCCGGGTGTTGCGAAGATGTAACAGGATCTGAGGCAGTATTATTCGTGGAGGAGGATGAAAAAGGATATTGTTGGATTTTTGGCTCGGTGTCTCAACTATCAATAGGTCAAGTACTAGCACCAGAGACCCGGTGGATTGCATCAGAGTTTGATTATTCCTGAGTGGAAGTGGGAGCGAATCACCATGGACTTTGTAGTCGGGCTCCCACGGACTTCGAGGAGGTTTGATTCTATATGGGTTATTGTAGATCGGCTGACTAAGTCTGCTCACTTCATTCCTGTTGGCACTACTTATTCTTTGGAGCGGTTAGCTGAGATTTATATCAGGGAGATTTTTCGGTTGCATGTTGTTCCAGTTTCCATCATCTCCGATAGAGGTAATCAATTCACATCGCAGTTCTGGAGGTCCGTGCAGAGAGAGTTGGGTACTCAGGTTGAGTTGAGCATGGCTCTTCACCCTCAGACGGATGGGCAGTCCGAGCGCACTATTCAGATACTAGAGGACATGTTGCGCGCTTGTGTTATTGACTTTGGTGGTTCATGGGACCAGTTTCTGCCACTCATGGAGTTTGCATATAATAATAATTATCAGTCGATTATTCGCATAACTCCATATGAGGCTTTGTAGGGAGGAGGTGTAGATCTCCGGTTGGTTGGTTTGAGCCGGGTGAGGCCATACTCTTGGGTTCAGATTTGATACAGGATGCTTTGGATAAGGTGAAGTTGATTCAGGAGCGGTTTCGAACGGCGCAATTGAGGAAGAAGAGTTATGCGGACCGGAAGGTCCGGGATGTATCTTTTAGGGCTGGGGAGAAGGTCCTACCGAATGTGTCACCCATGAAGGGTGTTATGCGGTTTGGGAAGAGGGGAAAGTTGAGTCCCCGGTTCATTGGGCCTTTTGAGGTGCTTTAGGGGGTTGGAGAGGTGGCTTATAGACTTGCCTTGCCACCTGGCTTGTCGAGCGTGCACCCAGTATTTCATGTTTCCATGCTTCGGAGGTATATTGGTGACCCATCTCATGTTTTGGACTTCAGTTCGGTGCAACTAGAGGGTGATATGTCTTACGAGGTGGAGCTAGTAGCCATTTTGGGTCGTCAGATCAGAAGGTTGAGGTCTAAGGATATAGCTTCAGTGAAACTGTAGTGGAGTGGGCAGCCGGTGGAGGAGGCCACCTAGGAGACCGAGCGGGAGATGCGGAGCAGATATCCCCACCTATTTGAGACTCCAGGTATGTTTCTAGACTTGTTCGAGGACGAACGTTTGTTTAAGAGGGGGAGAATGTAACGAACTAGTCGATCGTTCCGAGAGTTTAGCCATGTTTTTCCCATTTCTGCTTCATTCTTGTATGGTTCAGCTCTTTTTTGTTGCGTTAGATTGATTAGTTCGGGTTCGGAGTGGTTGTGATGAGAAATGAGACACTTAGTCTCTTAAGTTGGTGATTTAGTTAGAAAAGTCAACCGGAAGTTGACTTATAGGTAAATGATCTCGGAATTTGGTTTTTGTGGCTCGGATAGCTTCATTAGGTGATTTGGGACTTAGGAGTGTGTTCGGAATGTCATTCGGAGGTCCGAAGTAGAATTAGGCTTGAATTGGCGAAATTGGATTTTTGACGATTTGTGATCGGCATTGGAAAATTAGCTATCGGGGTCGGAATGAAATTCCAAAAGTTGGATCAGGTTTATAGGTTCATTTGGGATGTGTGTGCAAATTTTCAGGTCATTTGGACATGTTTTGGGTGGTTTCGGCATCGTTGGCGAATTTCGGAAGTTTAGAAATCCTTAGGCTTGAATTTGGATTTGATTGGTGTTTTGATGTTATTTTGAGTGTTCCGAGGGTTCGACTAGCTTCGTATATTGGTATATGACTTGTTGGTACTTTTGGTTGAGGCCCCGAGGGGCTTAGGATTATTTCGGATGATTTTTGGAAGGTTTGGAAGTTGGAGAAATGCAGCAAATGGTTGCTGCTGCAGGCCTTCTGGTGTGGCCGCACCTGCGGAAGACCTTGTGCATATACGGAATTTGGAATCTGGCCTGGGAGCGCAGGTGCGGAAGTTGGATTGCACTTGCGGGACCGCACGTGCGTGTGGAAGGCCGCAGATGCAGGTTTTGAGTTTGAGTGAGAATCCTCACCTGCGAGGGATTTTCCGCAGGTACGACGCCACAGGTGCGGGCATGGGGTTGCAGGTGCGAGATTGCTGAGCAGAACCTATATAAGGTTGCTTTCGCAAATTTTCTCTCATTTCTTCACCATTTTTGACGGATTTTGGAGCTTTGAGCTGGGATTTTAAGGGGGAAACAAGGGTATTCAGTGAGGTAAGCTACATGGACCTTGTATCTTGTGTTTATGGTGATTATTCCATTGTTTAATCATGTTTTAGTGAGAAATTTTGGGAGATTAGGGCTTGAAATTTGAAAGTATAAATTGGGAATTTGAGGGACCATTTGGGGTCCGATTTTGATGTATGTGGTATGTATGAACTCGTGAGAGTGTAAGGATTCTAGTTTTGTGACTTTTATCGGAGTTCGAGTCATGGGCCCGGGGGTCGGGTTTGGCCAATTTTGGGATTTTTGATGTAAATTGGATATTTTCGAGTGGGCTTTGTCCCTTTAGCATATTTTGATGATATGAATCTGTATCGAATAGATTCGGAGCACGTTGAGGCCGAGTCGAGGGGCAAAGGCATCGCGGTGTAGTTTTTCATCCGGTTTGAGGTAAGTAACGATTGTAAATCTAGACCTGAGGGTATGAAACCCCGGTATTTCATATTGATTTGATAAATGAGGTGATGCACATGCTAGGTGACGGATGTGTGGGCATGCATCGGTAGGGATTGTGACTTGATTCGTCCCGTAGCGACTATTAAGTCGCGTATTTAATACGAAATCATATGATATTCCGTATTTTGGAGACTTATACTATATCTTGAGTTGTATGCCATGTTTGGGGCCTTGTGCCGGCCTGTTTTGGACCCTCAGGGGTGTTTTTACTACTATTCTCACACTGTTTTTGTTAGAAAATATAATCTCAGTCATAATTTATACTTGTTTATTGATTATTCCTGTTTATCGCCCTTTCAAACAAATAAAAGATATTTTGGGCTGAGTCCCCGTGATTTGCGGTGAGTTGCCCGAGTGGCTTGTGAGGATGATGACTGAGCGAGGCCGAGAGCCGGATTATGAGGATAGTAATGGATCGGGCTGCACGCCGCAGCATTATATACATATATATTGGATCGGGTTGCACGCTACAACGAGATATATATATTGGATCAGGTTGCACGCCGCCGCGGTATATATATTGGATCGGGCTGCACGCCGCAGCAATATAACGCTTGGGCCGAAGGAGCCCCTCCGGAGTCTATACACCCCTAGTGAGCGCAGTCGACTATTTATGGATCGGGCTGCACGCCGCAGCGTTACATATATATATATGGATCGGGCTGCACGCCGCAGCGGTTATTATATGGCACCTACTGAGCGTGAGTGCTGATTGACGAAAGATGAGTCACGAGTGACTGGGAGACTTGCCCGAGAGGCTTTATATTGTGAGTGACATTTTGCCTGAGGGGCTTATTTGCTATGAAACTACTGTTTTCACTTTTCGTTACATTTTTTCCTCTAAACTATAAATGTTGAACCAATGTTTTATATGAAATTTGGAAAGGGAACCTGGAGTTTTATGAAACTTTCAGGACATAGATCTCTGACTTGATTTATTGTTTTCCACTGATGTTTATTATATGAATTTTCATGATTTTTAAAGCTCGTCACTGCACTCAAGTCCTTATTTATATTTCTTACTTACTGATTTGGTGTACTCACGTTACTCCCTACACCTTGTGTGCAGATCCAGGTGCCCGAATCGAGTGAGATTTGATTATTCTCAGTGGAGCTTGTCGGAGACTGTGAGATAGTTGCACGGCGTTCGCAGCCCCATCCTTCTCCTTCTCATTTTTGTTGCTATTTATATTTTTCCTAGACTTGATGTATTAAGGAAATCGTGTTAGTTACTGTATTTTATTTAGTTGCTCATGACGGTTGACTCCGGATTTTGGGGATTTTGTTCAGATGTTTTCATTACTTATCCACATTTTTAAAATATTAAGAGTGGAAGATTTTTGATAAATAGCGTTATTGATTTAAATGTAAAGTTCCTTGTTTTATGTTCAGTAAATTGGCTAGCCTAGTACCACGATAGGCTCCATCATGGCTAGTGTAGATTTGGGGTCGTGACATTGACCGAAAAAGTAATTTAGTCAACATCCAAGAGTGTGATCCAATAAACACACTTTGGATCAAAAGTAATATGATTTATATGTACGTGGTTAACTTCTTGCGCTAATATATCATATCATATCATACTATACTAAAAGTGGAAAATCGTCAATGTTCAAAGTTGAATTACAAAATCGCTCATCAAAAGTCTGAATGATCTTTTTACCCTTTAATCACTCATTACTTCTATAATATTTTTGTACAAAAAAATAAATATACATTTAAATAAATTCTACTTCGATGCTCTTTCTATTTCTAGGTAGAGTGAACTCATGGAGGTACTTTGTTCATATTCCAATGGAAATATGAAAGGTTAAAATTGAAATAAGTACCGTTTTATAACAGCTAAAAGCTATTTTTATTTTCTTAAATAAAGCTAAATGACTCATCCGTTACAGAAATCGAAAAGTCGTATTTGCCACCTCATTATTGTGGTGTTGTTTCTTCTTTACTAATGACGTTATAACACTATTCATCCTTATGTGGCTAGACAATGTCAAAATATTCTACAAGCAAATTTTCAAGCATTTAAATTGCTTATGCCATATTGTTTGATATTTAAATGAAGAAACAAAGTTTGGGATCTACGACAAGGCAAAGTTTCTCTGCTAAAGTAAGTAACTACTTCATGTAAAGTTTCATCTTCTTTTTCCTTTTTTCTTTATTTGGTGTATAATGTATGGATTGTATATGTAAAAAAAAATTGAGTCTATGTTAATTCGGGTCACTCAGAAATATTATAATAATTATGATAGTATAATTATTCATTGAGTGTTACCTGGATAAATTATAATTTTAAATTTTTTTAATTTGGTTCACAATTTCTATGTATGTACTCGTATTGACATTTCGGAATAAAAACTTATTGATGATGTTTCATGTATTTCTATGTGAGCAAGATTTTGCTCTCGATTATTAGACAGAATTGAATCCTTAATAGAAGTTAGATTCTAGAGAAATATCTTAGCTTTTTAAAGGGGCTAAACATTTGAATATATTTGGAGCTACTCTAAGAAAAACCAACAAAGAAAGAACAAAAATGAGTTTTAAACAAAATGCATCCTTTCCTGTCAGGAAATGAACGATATGTGTCCAATTTCTTTCTAAAATAATTTTCAATGCACTTTTTTGGCATTTGATAAAATTCATGGTTAAATAATTTCTAAAATATATTTTCTCACAACTATTTCGATACATATTTTATGAAAATTGATATGAAATCCGAAAACTAGTTAAAAAGAAAAATATGATTATCTTTTTTTTTCGCGAATATTAGAATGTAAGACAAAAAAGGTGCAACTGGGACATTTTGTATTTCCAAGATACAGCGAGACGTGACATTGTTGTTTATTTTAATGAATAAATGTGCGTTAGTTATGGGGGAAGTCAGTTCAAGATTAATAACACCACATTGATTCCGTACCATATGGTCTTTTTCAATGTCTTCCTCATCTCACAACAAACTCGTTACTAGCCTTACTAATATATAAGCAAAACATATACTATATTTGTTGTTGCATCTGTGAGATCTGCTTATTTTCAAGTCCACCTTAAAGTCCAAAAGCAGTGATTAGAAGAGTCTAAAAAGTTAGAAGAAGACACCCCCAAAATCATGGAAATTGTAGGGAAGTTGCAGAACCAGTTTATGGAGTTCATGCGATCTCTCTATCGTGAGGTAAGCTTGTAGTCTTCAAGAAAGATTAACCCCAGAAAAAAGATGCAATCTTTATCTTCTTTTTTTTCCTCTTTTTTTTTTTTTTTGGGGTGGGTAATTCAGTAAACAAAGTTCAAAAGATGCAGTCTTTATCTTCTTTTTCCCCTTTTCATGTTTGTTTTGATTTGGGTATATCTTGGTTTGAGGCTATTTCTGATGAGGGTTTGATTCTCTGTTCGGAACACAAAAGGGATTCTTGGATGATCAGTTTCTTCAGCTTCAGAAACTGCAAGATGAGAGCAACCCTGATTTTGTGGTTGAAGTGGTGTCCCTTTTCTTTGAAGATTCTGAAAAACTTCTCAACAATCTAGCCATGTCCCTGTGAGTTGTAGTAGTAGTAGTAGTAGTAGTAGTAGTAGTTTTTTCTTATGATTATTCTAGGTTAGCTTGCCTTTTTATTTGTTTGGTTGAATTTTTTCAAAAGAGTGAGATAAATAGGTTTGCAATTCCGATTATACAGGCAGCAGCAGGTTGTGGATTTTAAGCAGGTTGATGCCCATGTCCACCAATTCAAGGGTAGCAGTTCCAGGTATCTGGCTTTTATATTGTTAGGACTATTTGCTAATATAGTAACTGGACTTCAATTGATGCTTAAGCATTTGATTTGGTTATTTCTGTAGTATGTGGACAAGTAATAGATAGCTAAAGTCTCTAATTCAGTCAAGGATTAACCTAGAATTTCTGTTTTTGTCATTTGAATTTATGTAGGAATTTTGTAGAAATTCTTTTGGGTGGTGGTTAGTATCTCTAGCTCATTGTTTGATCAGAAGCCCTATTTTGTTTTGCAGCATAGGTGCACAAAGAGTAAAGAATGCTTGTGTTGCTTTCAGAAATTTTTGTGAAGAGAAGAATCTTGAAGGGTGAGTTTTGCTTTATGCTCTTAAATGTGATTCTTTCCTTCACAGAGTTGGATTCTGAGAAAAGTCGTACTCCAGAAATGCATGGCTGCTTGATTTAGTAAAAGAGTTCTTTGGAGGATAAAATTGTGTAGTCTATCATGTGCTTTGTCGGCAGCTGTAGTTATGCGATTGTAGTCACTACTTCATTTAATGGCATTGTGAATATATCCTCGGCTATCCTACCTTCTATATCAATGATCCTTAATCCTGACTTAGTTACCATTGAGAGACTCGGAACATTCTTCTTGGATGGATGACCTTTTCAATATATATAAAATTTTCAGTTCAAGTAATTGCAGTCATCAGCTTCCCATATAATTTCTGTATATATATAATTTTTATTCCTAAGGGATGGTATAGAAAAATCAAGTCTATCTTTGTAAACTTGACTTGGTCATTTAAAATGGGGTGGAAGTAATTGCAGTCATCAGCTTCCCATATAATTTCTGTATATATATAATTTTTATTCCTAAGGGATGGTATAGAAAAATCAAGTCTATCTTTGTAAACTTGACTTGGTCATTTAAAATGGGGTGGAAGTAATTGCAGTCATCAGCTTCCCATATAATTTCTGTATATATATAATTTTTATTCCTAAGGGATGGTATAGAAAAATCAAGTCTATCTTTGTAAACTTGACTTGGTCATTTAAAATGGGGTGGAAGTGGTATGAGATTTACGTATGGCGATATGGTGTATAACTTAATTGTATGCGGAAATATGCTTGTAGACTTGCCATTTATCTACTTGGATATTAGTATTTGTTTTGTCATACATTTCTACCATATCATAATAGCAAATAACCCTTCTTTGCCTCATCTAGGTTCCTCCCTTCCCCACCCCCCACCCCCACCCCCCCCACTTCCAAAAAAAAAAACCAATCACCAACACTCCCGAAGAAACTCTTTTTCGTTCCTTCTTTTTGTTTAACAGATTTAACATTGTCGCTATAACAAAGCATAATAGGACGTGCACCATTTTGGGAGTTATGTAGAAACAGCTCTTCTCACTTCGTTTTTCCTATTCCATTGCTTGGGCCATCTGTATTGTGCTTGCATACACCCGCACATGCATTGAAGATGGAAGGCTTCTTTCCCTCTAAATCAATTATTTTATTTATTTATTTGCTTACTTTTTCTACTTGGACTCAGAAGAGTAGTTATCTCTAGCTTTAAAAGATAAATTGAAATTTTAGACCAGTCCTTCTTTATATCTTATCTTCAAGTATCTTTGGACTGTTAAAATAACACTAAATTTCTGAAATTATCATACTACACCAGCATTTTCATTATATGTACTCCCCTCCCCACAAGAGGACACAATTATGGAAAATAATCTCTGTTAAATCTGAAAACAACAATTAGACTTTCTTTTAGCTCATGTTTGCTCAACACAAGCGTGCAGTGTTTTCTTGGGATTATTGTAATCTTCTTCGTACGTGGTTTAACAGGATGTGTCAGCTAGATCGAAGCATTAAATTGCATTATCCATGCATTCTTGGGAAAGCTAATCAATTTAGCTAGCATTTCCAAAAATGGTATCTTTCTTAGTGTGCTCAGTATTATATTGGAAGAAATTAGTGAAAGTACTTGTACCATGTGTAATTTAAACAGAGTCACCTGTCTCAGCAGTCTGGAGTCTGGACCATATAGTGATAGTGCCATAGTGGTGTTATATTAGTTTAATTTTATGTTCCCTCCTAATAACTTTGAAATTCTATGCAACAAGAAGTCAACAACAACAAACCCAGTGTAATTCCACAAGCGGAGTCTGGGGAGGGGAGAGTGTATTCAGACTTTACCCCAACTTTCAAGAAGGCAACTTTGAAATTCTATGCATTAACGTGAAACAAAAAATTAGTAATTTCTGTGTAAGTTTGACGTACATAATTGCACAATTGTTGTTATAATCTGGCCCCAATCTTAACTTACTTTAGTTGGGGTTCAAGTATTCATTTTAACTTGTGATTGTAATTGGAAGTCTAAAATTGATTTTCAAGATTGTGTTTCAGACCATGATAGCCCACAATTTTGCACTTCTGGAATAACCAAGGTTTTCGCTTTCTTTTTCCTTTTTTGGTGCAGGTGTATGCAATGTCTGCAGCATGTGAAACATGAATATTTTCTTGTGAAGAATAAACTTGAAACTTTGTTTAGGGTAAGTACTCCACTAAGAATGCAAAAGCTATCTGGAGCTCTTTTTTCCTTCTCATAGAAAAAAAATTCTATCTGGATTGTGATAATAACACTAGAACCATCGACTAGTTGGTTTCAGTAATAAGATCTTCATATTTTAGTTGACTCAACATGTGTTTTAACTCTGGGATTCAATAAGCAAGTATGAAATGTAACTGAAAGGCAAATAAGAAATTTAACTTAAGGCGCGGTATTTGGCAGCCAAATAACACATCCGCCTCACCATTTCCTTTCCTTTTATTTTTTGAATCCTTGATTCTCCTAATGAGCATCTTTCTAACTTCTTGCTTCCAACTGGTTGGTAATGTTAGCTCTTCTTGTCACCTTCATTAAGCAGTTGCGTCAAAGGATTTTTAGTTCCCTAAAGTCCAATAATGTTTGAAATCAACTTAAGCTTTCACATTATGTTTGACTTTCCTAGATAATCAAAGACATTGACTAATAAAAAGGATCTCAGCATCCGATAGTCTGCAAAATCAGCTCAAGAATTTGATCTGATACTTTCTTGTTTGATAACGCAGTTGGAGCAACAAATCCTGGCTGCTGGTGGTACGGTTCCTGTCCTCTCTTAGGTTTTAATAACATGAAGGCAAGGCAAGAAGAAAAAATAAAGTAGGGTGTTTTGTTGCTGCAGAGAGTTTCAAGATTTTTCATGAGCTGCTTTGACTGCTAGGTTCTAATTGTTGAAGGTCTAAACAATTTCATGTGTAACATATTTTACCATCTTTGTTGCTTCATTTTTTATAGGCTTCTTCATCTATCTCATTTTCGACTTGTCATTTCTTTGTTTTATAAACTCAATGATTGTTTAAAGCCATTATTAGGCATTTGTAGATGACAATCTTGTAAGTAGTATAAATAAAGGAGGATTGTGTTTGATGCCCAAATTGATGCTTTTTGTTATTTGTCTTTACGAGCCAAGCACCTGTGTATAGCACGTAAAAGTTTAATATTTGAGCAATTTGACAAATTTGTGTGGAAAGTTATATAGAAATAAAATGGTGGCAAATATTCCCAAAAATGGAAATTAGATGGAGGGATTACTAATTGTTATGGGAATGGTTTTATTCACTCTTCAATTGAGTCTTCAATTTAGTTAGCATCCTTTTGGTTTCATTTTACGTGATTGACCTATTGGATAGAATGTATAATACAATTGTCTTCTTATCAATACTTATTAGTAGTTAACCATATTTCTAGTATTTTTAAGTTAATAAAACTTTAAATTAGTCCCTATTGAATCAAAGAGAATATACCAGTGTTTGACCATGAAAACTTTTTCACTTTTTTTTTTTTGAAATATTTTTACTTTTTTTTTCTAAATTAGTGTTTGGCCATAATATTTTGAAGATGAATTTTGAAATTTTTCGAAAATTTGAAAACTCAAAATAAACTATTTTTCTAAATTTTCACTCAACAAAAATTCAAAAATAACATAAAATTATATTTATATCCAAACACAATTCAAATTTTCAAATACCATTTTACTTGAAATTGTTTTTCACCTTTTTCCAGA
The DNA here is from genome assembly GCA_005239505.1 of Nicotiana paniculata. Classification (NCBI taxonomy): domain Eukaryota; kingdom Viridiplantae; phylum Streptophyta; class Magnoliopsida; order Solanales; family Solanaceae; genus Nicotiana; species Nicotiana paniculata. Next base: position 21,765 of record ML329665.1, read on the forward strand.
ATTTTACAATTCTTATGTCCAAACGCCCACTACATTTATTGAGCAAGAGAACAATATAATAGTGCATTGTTATTTTCTTTGTTACTGGAACAAAATTGATCGAAATTACATTTTCTTAATTACTATTGATGATAACAGTTACAAGAAACTGAAAATATTTTTTAAAGTTTATTCATCATATTTTTAAAATAATCTCAAAATAATTCGTTAATGATCAGAGGAGCCTATTTATTCTTGAGAGCGAAAAGCATTATCTATTGCAAATATTTCATTGAATTTAGCAAACTTAATCTGAGTTTTGTTCTTTCTTTGGATGGGGTGGGATGTGGAATTCATGTGAGGTAACAAAGAAAGTATGTGGTGATTGCTGATGATATAAGCAGAGGGCTAAACTTGTCAAAGTGCTCAAAAGTTTTAAAGGTGCCTACAGTAAGATTCTCTATCAACCGATTATAGGTCCATTTCAACTAAAATGACCAAATACCCCTCAGAAGCCCAAGCAGACATGTCGTCCAGCTAACTGCTAACTCTCTCTTATTCGATAGTAGAAATATGAATAAGGTATTAGAATATTTTATCATGCTTAAGTGACATAAATTTTTGTAAACACGTATCATGCATTTATTGGTTGATGTGACAGAGACAGAGCTAGGATTTGAACCTTAGGATTCGATATATAATCATTCTAAATTAATAATTTGTACTTATTCATTTCAACAAAATCTATTGGGTTCATCTGAACCCACAACTAATATTGTGGCTCCGTCCCTCGATATGAACCCATTACTGATATATTAAAGCATCACAAAAGTCACGACCCAAAATTCCCAACCATCCGGATCGTGATGACGCCTAACATCATACTCGCTAGACAAGCCAATATTAGAATTTAGCTAACCGTTTTTTTTTTTTTTTGAATATAAGTAAACAATCTAAATTAGGTCATAACAAATGCGGAATTTAAATAAATATTGATTAACCTAGAAACTATTACTACCACCCAGAACTGGTGTCACAATCCACGAACACTCTATGAATAACTACAAATACTGGTCTGAAAGAAAGTATATCTGTCTCGAAAGAAAATAAAAAAGAAATGTAAAGCATAGAAGGGGACGCCAGGGCCTGCGAACGCCAAGGCCTGCGGACTACCTTGGGTCTCCTGAATAAATGTCTGCAACCGACCTCTCGATCAGCCACAATCAGCTCCAAAATCTGCACAGGAAGTACAGAGTGCAGTATCAGTACAACCTACCCCATGTACTGGTAAGTGTTGAGTCTAACCTCGACGAGGTAGTGACGAGGATACGATGGGGCTTTTATAACATAACCTGCATACAGTTTATAATAAAGCAAAAAGGAAGTACGAAACAAAATAGAACAGTAACTTGCAATAAATAAATACGGAACCCAGTTATCTTGTCAGTACTCAGGTATAACCAAATCCTTAGAAGAGTCTTGGTGCCACAGAATAAAATCACAACAAAGATAGAATACATAAACAACAAAATGATGCGGCGCGCATCCCGATCCCATCATATAATCAGTAACACTGTGGACATTCACTCTTATTACTCATGTTGTAGCGTGCAACCCGATCCCACATGTCCACCCTTATTACTCCTCAATATATATCCCTTATTCCTCCTGTTGCGGCGTGCAACCCGATGCCACAAGACAATCATATTTCACCCTTATTCCTCCTCAATAAGTCACTTTTATTACTCTTGTTGCAGCGTGCAACCCCATCCCACCATATCAGTACCAATCACACAATATGAACATGTATTTTACAATTTAGCTCACGATCCTCCACAATATTTAAGCCTCCGCCAAAGCTGACGGAAATCAATACAATCATGAAACTTCACCAATTACTTTTTTTTCTAAATTAGTGTTTGGCCATAATATTTTGAAGATGAATTTGAAATTTTTCGAAAATTTGAAAACTAAAAAAAAAAACTATTTTTCTAAATTTTCACTAAACAAAAATTCAAAAATAACACAAAATTATATTCATATCCAAACACAATTCAAAGTTTCAAATACCCTTTTTCACTCAACAAAAATTCAAAAATAACACCTAAAACTACGGATTTAGCATCAAAATCAATGAAATTCTCAAGAACACTTACAGTTTCTATTTTCTAAACCGAGGGTCCGAATCACGTCATATAAACTCCGTTTCTCACCAATTTCACAGGCATGGTCTAGATATTATAACGGATTTTTATAAGGATCCGGAACCAAAATACGGGCCCGATACCATCAAAATCAAGCATAAATTACATACTTTACAACCATAAATTTTCTAGAATTCAATTTTAGTAAAAAATTCATTTCTCGGGCTATGGACCTCGGAATTCGATTTCGAGCATACGCCCATATCCCATATTTTATTACGGACCCACCGGGACCGTCGGAAAAAGAGTCCGGATCCGTTTGCTCAAAATGTTGACCAAAGTCAACTAAAAATCATTTTTAAATTCTAAAAATTATTATTTCATATATTTTCACATAAAAGCTTTCTGAATTCATGCCCAGAATGCGCACACAAATCAAGGTGAATGAAAATAAGGCTTTTAAGGCTAATGAGTTCGGAATAGAGTCTTAATTCATAAGATGACCCTTTGGGTCATCACAATAACACTTGTCTTGTATCATAGAAATTGCACGGGGCACCCTATTTGGTGGACCTCATTTAACCTATAACCATATTTTTAAAATTATCTAACTTATACCTTAATTTTTACAACTTCAGGCGCACCTTCCTGATACATGTGCAAAACTTCAGCTTATTTAGTAATGAAGTTATTAGAAATGAACTAAATAACTTCAGCATCTTCTGCTGAAGTTTTTGAAAAAGCTTTATGACAAAACTAATTAATCCAGGATAAAACTTCAGCTTATTTAGTGCTGAAATTTTTACAAATGAACTAAATAACTTCAGCACTTCTGCTGAAATTTTTGAAAAAGCCTAGAATGTTGAAGTTTGTCTGATTGCCTTTGTTACTTTAGGCCCGTATGCCTGAAGTTTATGCGAAAAGTGGGTACGCTTGCAATTTTTTTTTGTAAACGGATATAAGTTAAAACGTGACCCAAAAAACGTGTATAGATGCAAAAGCCCTCTTGTATCACGTTAGTAACCATTTTAATACCGGGCATATCAGGTTATTTGTGAAATCATCATTAAATGATCTTTGAGACGCATGGTGCAAGTGGTTTAGAAGAAAATTTTACATAGTGTTCGATGGCCTAACTTTCTCTTAAATAAGCAAAAAGAAGGTGGCTAAGGATTCGAGTCTTCTTGGCTTAATTAGTATTCAAATCGCAATATAATCCCTACACCATTGAGTAATTATATCAGTTTCTCAGTCTCTCCTTGTTATTAATTCAAAATTACCTCTAAAGTTGCCATTCTTTTATTTTTAAAACCCACTATCTATTATTTCTTCAATTCCGTGCTATAAGGTCAAATTTGAAAATATGGACGGGCAACTAGTGCGCCACTAGTTTTAGTGTAAGATAAGACGCAATAACGGATTTTACATACATCTGTTTAATTACTCAGAAGAAAAGAAAGGCCAATAATCCCTCCTCAGTTTCCATGGTTACTGGTTAGTTCACTGATGGCACTAAATTTTGATGTTCGCTTTTTGCCGAGTACGATCAAGTCTGAAAATTTGAAGAAAAAGTTAAATGAATTTTTTTGTATGCACTCATCAGCTGTATTATTATATTGGTCAAATACTTAATGGTACCCTTGAAATTGGAGTAAATTTACCATCCAACTTTGTGTTCGTTACCTAAAAGTTAATTCTTCTTTATTTGTTACACAAAAATTATTTTATTTGGTCTAGTTATTACAAACGTCATCTCGGTCAAATTTTATACTACTTCTACTTGAAAAGTTTGGTATGCCCTTGATATTAATAAATCCTCCCATTTATGTAATATCTTTTATATTATTTATTAATAATATATTTTACCTAGGTACTTTATGTATAATTAAAATAATTTTATGTTATTTTTATTTTTATTTTTATATGTATTCGTACATTTAATTTTTTATGGCACTCAATTTTTCAATCATATTTTAAAAAATAAAAAGTGACAAAAGATATTTATTTGAAATAATAAAATAGGTTTGTTTAACAAATGATAGTCTTTTATCTTTAGTAAAACTTTTAAAACAATACAAAGATATTTGTGTTTAGTATTAAGTTTTTTAAAGCTTTATCTGTTAATATTATTTGTTTGAAAGTGTTAATATGATGTGTCAGGATAAATATGGATATTTTATTTATTGGATTAACAGATGTATCTTGACTAATAAATCTGTAAGCTTTGATTTTATAATTTTCATTAAATATTTTATTAGGCATGATTAAGAACGTTGACTTGAGATTTGTTCGCAGTAATGTTACTGACAAATTTAGCAATGCTAATTTTATATCTTAAAAATTAATGTTAAGGAAAAAACTAGATGTATGAATATATTATAAAAAATAATAAATAATATAATATTAAGTTATTTTAGTTATACGTAAAATACATTGGTAAAAATATATTATATAATATATAATGTAGAAGGTATGTCATAAATGGGAGAATTTATAATCTCAAGGGCATAATACACTTTTCAAGTGAAAGTTTTATAAAATCTGGTCAAATTAACTATTGTTATAACTAGAGTAACAACAACAACAACGACCGAGTAAAATCTCACAAAGTGGGTCTGGGGAGGGTAGTGTATACACAGACCTTACCCTACCCCGATGGGACAGAGAGGCTGTTTCCAATAGAAAGAAATAAAATAAGAAGAGACAATATATTAGTATCGTCAACAGAAACCATAGAAATAGTTCAACATCATAAAAACCATAAAATATATGACATGCAATAACAATAACCATTAATTAATGTCCGGAGCTATGAAAAACAGAAAGGATAGCGTGGACACAACTATAACCACTAGCCGTCTAATGTCACGACCCAAAAAACTAACATGTCGTGATGACGCCTATCGTAGAACTAGGCAAGCCTAAATTCATATTTTCTAATACAGTAAAACCCATTTTTAAATCACAGCAGATAGATTTAACATTTAAAGAAAAAGACTTTTTGAAAAGAAAACAGAGTTATCCAAAACACGATATAACCGTCCTAAAAATCGGGGCGTCGCTGAGTACATGAGCGTCTAATAATCGGAACATAGTCCATAACATCATCTAGAGTAATAAACTGAAAATATAAATAAACTAGGGAAGAGAAATCAAGGCGCACGAACACGATGCAGCTACCTTAATAGTCCCCAAACTCCGATGCCTGAATCAGCAGTAGCCGCCGTGACCAGAAATGCCTGAATCTACACACAAGGTGCATGACTAACGTGAGTACACCAACCCAGTAAGTAACAAGTTCAAACTTTGGGCTGAAGATAGTGACGAACTAAACCGGTGCAAATAAGATACAACCAAATGTACAGATACGTAGACATGATCTTAAATCAATTTGGCAATTAATAACCGAAAAAATAAAGCAAATCCATACAATGTAATGAATATGACTCTACTGTCACTACATTGCCAATGCACATACTGTAAGTGATGCACTATGCTGCCAGCCTCAAAGGCTCACACTCTCAATATCTCAACTACCCGGTACTGTATATGGCTCAGACGGCCCAAGGAAGATCCATCCCGAAATATATACACGATGCTGACTATAGGTCACCCAGTACCTAGGAAAAGGGCCAATCCAGCCCTGTGGAGAAGATCCATTTCCAGGTAACAATTACTTCAGACAAGATCCATGTCCAGGGAAGATACATCCTCAATAATATCAATCACGCTCACTGCGGGTGTGTTACAGACTCCGGAGGGGCTCCTACAGCCCAAGCGCTATCATAACATCAATATATCCGCTGCGGCGTACAACCCGATCCCATATCTGTCACTCTCAATCGGCTCTCGGCCTCACTCAGTCATCAACCTCTCTAGTCTCACTCATGGGCTCAAAATATCATGAAAGCTAGCCCGAAACAGTAAAATGATGATGCAATCGATAGCGACTAAGACTGGTATATGACATAAAATGCATGTACATGACTGAGTACAATATATCGGTAAAAACAGTGAAGTGACAGCGAAAAAAAAATGACCACTTGGGTCCCCACGGCAATAAGCCTAAACATGATATCTAACATGATCGACAACTCAACTGCTCTATCACATAGTGAAAACATGATCATCAACAAGATAGAGTCACTATACGGTGCCATAGAGCCATCCTGGTCACAATTCTTACGGTGCACACCTGCACGCCCGTCACCTCAATACCACCTAAAAAGAAAATTTGGATTTTCGAACCCTCAGGATCAAGTTTGAAAGTGTTACTTACCTCGAACAGAGAAAATCCCTACTCCGCAATGCCTTTGCCTCTCAATTCAGCCTCCAAACGTCATGAATCTAACCACAAGTAGTACAACACAATTAAAATAGGCTAACGGGATCAATCCCACACGAAAACTACTAAATTTGCACCAAAAATCTTAAATCAGCTCAACCCGTCCCCCAGGCCCACGGTTCGAAACCTGGCAAAAATCACAAAATCTGAAAGCCCGCTCACTCACGAGTTTACCATACCAAATTTATCAAAATACGACCTCAAATGCCCCTCCAAAACCCCAAAGTTCACTCTCCAATCCCCAAGCTCTAAACCCCCAATTTTCACTTCAAAATTTCACTAATTAGGTGTAAAATCAATGGGAAAACATCATTACTAAAGATAATTAGGCTCAAGGAACTTACCTCAGTGATAACCTCAAATTCCCTTTGAAAATCTCCTCAAAAATCCTCAAAGTCTGAGTTCCAAAATGTGAAAATGGGGAAAAATCCCGAAGTCTGCTATTTATAGTTTCTTCCCAGCAAAACCGCACCTGAGGTACCAATTCCGCATCTGCGGATCAAGCTCTACTTCTGCGGAAAATCATTTAAAATCTACCTCCGCTCTGCGATCACCTGACCGCATCTACGATTATCGTGGACCTGCGTTCCAAACACGCACCTGCGACCCTGAACCCGCTTCTACAACCACCGTAGGTGCGGGAATGCCATCGCACCTGCATCCTATGCCCAGGTCTTCCTTAGCCGCATCTGCGACTCCTCCTTCCTTTTTGCGGCTTCGCACATGCGGTTCCCAATCCGCAGGTACGGTCACACCAGTAGCAGCAACTTCAGCTGCACTTTTTCAACTCAGAACAATCCGATAACCACCCGAAATCACCCTGAAGCCCTCGGGACCTCAACCAAACATACCAACAGGTCCTATAACCCCATACTAACTTAGTCGAACCCCCGAATCACCCAAAAAATTATAAAAACACCGAATTACCCCCGGATTCAAGCCTAAGAACTTCTAAACTTCTGAATTCTGCAAACGACGCCGAAACCTATCAAACCACATCCGTTTGACCTCAAAATTTACAAACAAGTCGAAAATGACACCATGAACCTACTCCAACTTCCGAAATTCCATTCCGACCCTGATATCAAAATTTTCATTGCCGGCCGAAATCGCCAAAATTCCAACTTTCGCCAATTCAAGCCTAATTCTACTACGGACCTCCAAATCACATTACGGACGCGCTCCTAAGTCCAAATTTACCAAACGAAGCTAACGGAACCATCAAAATTCAAATCAGAGGTCGTTTACACAGAAGTCGACATTCGGTCGACTTTTAACTCAAGCTTACAATTAAGAGACTAAGTGTCTCAATTCACTCCGAAAATATCCGGGCCCAAACCAACCAACCCGGTAAGATATAATAAATCTATAAAATACAAAGGAATAATAAATGGGAAAAACGGGGCTATAACTCTCGAAACGACCGTCCGAGTCGTTACATCCTCCCCCTCTTAAACAAATGTTCGTCCTCGAACGGGTGTAGAAACATAGTAGTCTCAAATAGGTGTGGATATCTGCTCTGCATCTCCTGCTCGGTCTCCCAAGTGGCCTCCTCCACAGGATGACCTCTCTACTACACCTTCATGAAAGCTATATCCTTTGACCTCAGCTTTTGAACCTTTCGCTCCAAAATGGCCTCCGGCTCCACATCATAGGTCATATCACCATCCAACTGAACCGTGCTGAAATCCAAAACATGGGACGGATCGGCGATATAATTCTGGAGCATAGAAACATGAAATACTAGATGCACACTCGACAAGCTAGGTGGCAAGGCAACCTTGTAAGCCACCTCCTCTATCCTTTGAAGTACCTCAAAAAGCCAAATGAACCGGGGGCTCAACTTGCCCCTGTTCCCAAATCTCATAACACCCTTCATGGGTGATACCTTCAGCATAACCTTATCCCCGACCATGAAAGACACATCACTGACCTTCCTGTCCGCATAGCTCTTCTGCCTAGACTGCCCCGTGCGAAGCCGCTCCTGAATAAATTTCACCTTGTCTAATGCATCCTGGACCAAGTCTGTACCCAAGAGCCTAGCCTCACCTGGCTCAAACCATCCCATCGGAGATCTACACTGCCTCCCATATAAAGCCTCATACGGAGCCATCTGAATACTCGACTAATAACTATTGTTCTATGCAAACTCTGCAAGAGGCAGAAACTAGTCCCATGAACCCCGAAAATCAATGACACAAGCGCGCAACATGTCCTCCAATATCTGGACCTAGGTACCCAACTTTTATTGCACGGCACTCCAAAACTGCGATGTGAACTGTGTGCCTTTATCTGAAATGATAGAAACTGGGACCCCATGAAGCCGAACAATCTCTTGGATGTAAATCTCGGCCAACCACTCTGAAGAATAAGTAGTACCAACTGGAATGAAGTGCGTGGAATTTGTCAACCGATCCACAATTACCAAAATAGCATCGAACTTCCTCGAAGTCCATGGGAGTCCAACTACGAAATCCATGGTGATCTGCTCCCACTTTCACTCTGGGATCTCTAACCTCTAAAGCAAGCCCCTGGTCTCTGATGCTCATACTTAAGTTGCTGACAGTTGAGACACCGAGCCAGAAACCCAACTATATCCTTCTTCATCCGCCTGCACCAATAGTGCTACCTGAAATCCCAGTACATCTTCGCGGCACCCAGATGTATGGAATACCGCGAGTTGTGGGCCTCCTCAAGAATCAACTCCCGAAGCCCATCCACATTGGGCACACATAACCGGCCCTGCATCCTCAACACGCCATCATCACTGATAGTCACATCCTTAATATCACCTCGCCAAACCCTGTTCTGAAGGACGAGCAGATGGGGGTTATCATACTGACGCTCCCTGATACGGTCATAAAGGGAAGACCTAGAGACCACACAAGACAATACCTGACTCGGCTCTGAAATATCCAATCTGACAAGTTGGCTAGCTAAGGCCTGAACATCTAATTCTAGAGGTCTCTCCGCCGCTGGAAGATACGCCAAACTCCCCAAACTCTCCGCCCTGCGACTCAAGGCATCGGCCACCACATTGGCCTTCCCGGGATGATACAAAATAGTGATATCATAGTCCTTAAGAAGCTCCAACCATCTCCGCTGCTGCAAATTAAGATCCTTCTGCTTGAACAGATGCTGCAAACTCTGGTGATCTGTATAGATATCACAATGAACCCCGTACAAATAGTGTCGCAAAATCTTCAAGGTGTGAACAATAGCCGCTAACTCAAGATCATGGACATGATAGTTCTTCTCACGGGTCTTAAACTGGCGCGAATCATAAGCAATCACTCTACCCTCCTGCATCAGAACACATCCAATACCTATCCGTGAGGCATCACAATACACGGTGTAAGAATCAGAAGCTGATGGCAGAACTAGAACTAGAGCCGTGGTCAAAGCAGTCATGAGCTTCTGAAAGTTCTCCTCGCACCCATCCGACCACCTGAATGGAGCACCCTTTTGGGTCAATTTGGTCAAGGGCGATGTAATAGATGAGAAACCATCCACAAAATGATGGTAATAGCCTACCAAACCAAGAAAGATCCTAATATCCGTGGTTGAGGATGGTCCGGGCCAACTCTGCACCGCCTCTATCTTCTTAAGATCCACTTGAATACCCTCACTGGAAAGCACGTGCCCCAAGAACTCCACTGAACGGAGCCAAAACTCACACTTGGAGGACTTTGCATAAAGATTCTCCTCCTTCAATCTCTATAACACAATCCTCAGATGCTGGGTATGCTCCTCCTGGCTACGAGAGTACACCAGGATGTCATAAATGAATACAATAATGAATGAGTCCAAATAAGGCTGAAATACACTGTTCATCAAATACATGAATACTACTGGGGCATTGGTTAGTCCAAAAGACATTACAAGGAACTCATAATGGCCATATCGGGTCCTGAAAGCTGTCTTAAGAATATCTGAATATTGAATCTTTAGATGGTGATACCTTAACCTCAAATCAATCTTGGAGAATACCCTCGCTCCCTGAAGCTGGTCAAATAGATCATCAATACGTGGCAAAGGATACTTGTTCTTGACTGTGACCTTGTTCAACTGCCTGTAATCAATGTACATCCTCATAGAACCATCCTTCTTCTTCACAAATAGAAAAGGTGCACCCCAAGGTGACACACTAGGCTGAGTAAACCCCTTATCAAGGAGTTCCTGAAGCTGCTCCTTCTACTCCTTCAACTATGCTGATGCCATACGGTACGGTGGAATAGAAATCGGCTGAGTACCCGGCACCAAATCAATACCGAAGTCAATATCCTTGTTAGGCGGCATGCCCGACAGGTCTGCAGGAAACACATCCAAAAAATCACGCACCACGGGAACAGAATCAATAATAGGAGCCTCTACACTAACATCCCTCACAAAAGCCAAATAGGATAGACAACCCTTATAAATCATCTGTTGAGCCTTTAAGTATGAAATCACCCTACTGGGTACATAGTCTATGGAACCACTCCACTCAACCCTCGGTAACCCCGGCATCACCAACGTCACGGTCTTAGAGTGACAATCTAGAACAACATGACATGGAGAGAACCAATCCATGCCAAATATCACATCAAAATCAATCATACTGAGAAGCAAAAGGTCCACTCTGGTCTCCAAACTCCCAATAGTCACCACACATGACCGATATACGTGGTCCATAATAATAGTATCGCTCACAGGAGTAGATACATGAATAGATGACACTAAAGACTCTCGGGGCATATCCAGAAAATGAGCAAAATACGAGGAAACATATGAATAAGTGGAACCAGGGTAAAAAATACAGAGACATCTCTGTGGAAAACTGAGACAATACATGTAATCACAACATCTGAAGCAATTGCATCAGTTCTGGCAGGGAGGGCATAGAAACGGGCCTGGACGGCCTCTGATCGACCTCCCCCTCTCGAGCGACCCCTAACTAACTGAGCTCCACCCCTAGCTGGTTGGGCAGGTGGTGGAGCAGCTAGTGCTGAAGTCGCAGGATGAATCCTCTGCTGAGATGAACCTCTTGAAAGGTAGGGACAATACCTCTTAATATGGCCCAAATCTCCACTCTCAAAGCAACCTCACCCTGCAAATGGCGGTGGGGACTGAAGGGAACCCCAATCACCGGAATAACCGCTAGAAGGTCCTGACACAGATGAGCCATGAGTTGATGGTGCATGAGAAGAACTCTGAGCTGGTAGTGTACTGAATGATTCTGGCCCTACTGGTAATCATATGACCCATGACCGGGTGATGCACCATGGTGAACTGGTGAGCCGTCTGAGCATGCCTGAAAGGACGACCTCTACCGTGATGGAACTGACCCCCAGAAGGAGCACCACTAAATCCACCCTGTCCGCGAGGCCTCTTGGACTCCCTCTCAACCCTCTCCTGACTGCGAACCATATCAATCTGACGAGCAATGTTGACAACCTCATCAAAAGTAGCACCAGACACTCTCTCTCTGGTCATAAGCAATCGCGGCTGAAAAGTGAGGCCATCTACAAACCTTTTGATCCTCTCCCTGTCTGTGGGAACCAACCAGATAACATGACGGGCCAACTTTGAGAATCGCATCTCATACAACATCACAAACATATCACCCTGACAAAGCTGCTCAAACTGTCTGCGCAGCTCAAACTGTCTGCGCAGCTCCTCTCTGCGGCACTGAGGCACGAACTTCTCCAGAAAGATAACGGAAAACTACTTCCAGGTAAGGGGTGTTGCACCGACCGGCCTACGCCTCTCGTAATCCTCCCACCAACTGAATGCAGCCCCAGAGAACTGAAAAGTGGTGAACGAGACCCCACTGGTCTCCAGAATACCTGCTGTATGGAGTATCCTCTGACACTTGTCCAAGAAACCCTGTGCATCATCTCCCTCTACGCCATTGAAAGATGGAGGCTGGAGTCTCCCAAACCTCTCCAATCTATGCTGATCATACTCAGACATAGCAGGAACCACATAGTCTTGTGCAACTGCAATCGACTGGGCTGGTGCTTTTCCCGGTGTCTGGAGTCCCTGTACAACCTTATCAGGTGTGCGGGCGGCGGGATTCTAAGTGCCTTCCCCGGCTTGAGAAGTGGCTGCGGCCGTTGAAATAGAGACAGCCTGAGCAAGGCCAGTACACACGGTCAGAACTTGAGCTAAGGCCTCTTGAAGGCCAGGAATCACGATGGGCACATGTGGTGCCTGAGCTGGTCCCGCTGATGCGTCCATAACTGGGACCTAGTCCTGACCCCGGGCAACTAGTGGATCTGCAGGTACTGCCCCAGCTGCTGTGCAGGCTGTACCTCTTCCCCTACCGCGACCTTGGCCTCTCGCAACCCTGGCTAGTGGTACTGGTGGATGGCCCTTCTGCCCAGTAGTACAAGTCCTCACCATCTGTGAGAGAATGAAACAACAGAAGTCTAGTTATCATTCACACGACACGAATTCAAGAATGTGGAATTTTCCTAAGGGTTCCACAGCCTCTCGAAGATGAGTACAGACGTTTCTGTACCGATCCGCAAGACTTTACTAAACCTTATCATGACTTGTGAGACCTATGTAACCTAGGCTCTTATATCAACTTGTCATGACCCTAGAACCTAACTTGTCGTGTTGACGCCTATCGTAGAACTAGGCAAGCCTAAATTCACATTTTTCAGTATAGTAAAACCCCTTTTCTAAATCACAGCGGATAGATTAAACATTTAAAGAAAAAGCTTTTTTGAAAAGAAAAAAAGAATTATCCAAAACACGATACAACTGTCCCAAAAATCGGGGCGTCACTGAGTATATGAGCGTCTAATAACCAGAACATAGTCCACCACAACATCTAGAGTAATAAACTAAAAATACGTATAAGCTAGGGAAGGGAAATCAAGGCCCGCGAATGCCATGCAGCTACCTTGATAGACCCCGAACTCTTATGCCTAAATCAGCAGTCGCCGCTGTGACCAGAAATGCTTGAATCTGCACACAAGGTGCAGGGAGTAACGTGAGTACACCAACTCAGCAAGTAACCAGTTCAAACTTTAGGCTGAAGATAGTGACGAACTCAAACAGTGCAAATATGATAAAACTTACTGTACATATATGTAGACATGCTCTAAAATCAATTTGGCAATTAATAACCGGAAAAATAAAGAAAATCCGTACAGTGTAATGAATATGACTCTATGTCACTACACTGCAAATGTAAATACTGTAAGTGATGCACCATGCTGTCAGTCTTAAATACTCTAACTCTCGATATCCCAACCACTCGGTACTATATATGGCTCAGACGGCCTAGGGAAGATCCATCCCGGAATATATACACGACACTGACTATATGTTACAGTACCAAGAAAAAGGGCCAATCCAGCCCTATGGAGAAGATCCATCTCCAGGTAACAAGTACTTCAGACAAGATCCATGTCCAGGGAAGATCCATCCCTCAATAATATCAAGCGCGCTGACTGAGGGTGTGTTACAGACTCCGGAGAGGCTCCTACATCCCAAGCGCTATCATAACATTAATGTATTCGCTGCGGCGTGCAGCTCGATCCATATTTGTCACTCTCAATCTCTCCACCTCACTCAGTCATCAACCTCTATAGTCTCACTCATGGGCTCAAAATATCATGAAAACTAGCCCGAAACAGTAAAATAATGATGCAATCGATAGCAACTGAGACTGGTATATGACATAAAATGCATGTACATGACTGAGTACAAAATATCGATAAAAACAGTGAAGTGACAGCAAAAAAAATGACCACTTTGGTCCCCACAATATCGGCAATAAGCCTAAACATGATATCTAACATGATCGACAACTCAACCGCTCTATCACATAGTGAAAACATAATCATCAACAAGGTAGAGTCACTATACGGTGTAATGGAGCTAGCCAGGTCACAATTCTTACGGTGCACTCCTGCACGCCCGTCACTTGGCATGCGCGTCATCTCAATACCACATGCATAACAAGCAAATTTGGGGTTTCGAACCCTCAGGACCAAGTTTGAAAGCTTTACTTACCTCGAACCGAGAAAATATCTATTCCGTAATGCCTTTTCCTCTTAATTCGGCCTCCAAACGTCCTGAATCTAACCACAAGCAGTACAACACAATTAAAATAGGCTAAAGGGATCAATCCCACACGAAAACTACTAAATGTGCACCAAAAATCCGAAATCAGCTCAACCCGGTCCCCTGGGCTCACGGCTCGAAACCCGACTAAAATCACAAAAACCCGAAATCCCTCTCACTCACGAGTCTACCCAAGACAAATTTATCAAAATCCAACCTCAAATGCCCCTCTAAAATCCCAAAGTTCACTCTCCAAACCCCAAGGCCTAAACCCCAAATTTTCACTTCAAAACCTCACTAATTAGGTGTAATATCAATGGAAAAATAGCATTACTAAAGATAATTAGGATCAAGGAACATACCTCAGTTCTAACCTCGAATTCCCTTAAAAAATATCCTCAAAAATCCCCAAAGTCCGAGTTCCAAAATATGAAAACGGGGAAAAATCCCGTAGTCTGCTATTTATAGTTTCTGCCCAGCAAAACCGCACCTGCGGTACCAATTCCGCATCTGCGGAGCCGCATCTACAGACCAAGCTCTGCTTCTATGAAAAATCATTTAAAATATTCCTCCGCTCCTGCGATCACATGACCGCATATGCAATCATCGCAGGTGCGGAATCCACACTGCACTTGCATTCCAAACACGCACATGCGACCCTAAATCCAAATCTGCGACCACCGCAGGTACGGGAATGCCATCGCACCTGCTTCCTTTTCCCAGGTCTTCCTTAGCCGCACCTATGAATCCTCCTTCATTTCTGCGGCCTCGCACCTGCGGTCCCCCCCCCCCCCC
>ML329665.1:37097-61617 GCA_005239505.1 Nicotiana paniculata
AGATGCGGTCACACCAGTAGCACCAACTTCAGCTGCACTTCTTCAACTCAAAATAATCCGATAACCACCCGAAATCACCCTGAGGCCCTCGGGACCTCAACCAAATATACCAACAGGTCCTATAACCCCGTAGAAACTTAGTCGAACCTTAGAATCACTCAAAACATCATCAAAACACTGAATTACCTCCGGATTCAAGTCTAAGAACTTCTAAACTTCTGAATTCCACAAACGACGCCGAAACCTATCAAATCACATTTGTTTGACCTAAACTTTTACATACAAGTCGAAAATGATACCGCAAACCTACTCCAACTTCCGGAATTCCATTCCGACCCCGATATCAAAATTTCCACTGCCGGCCAAAATCGCCAAAATTCCAACTTTCGCCAATTCAAGCCTAATTCTACTGCGGACTTCCAAATCACATTCCGGACGGCTCCTAATTCCAAATTCACATAACGAAGCTAACAGAATCATCAAAATTCAAATCTGAGGTTGTTTACACACAAGTCGACATCTGGTCAACTTTTCCAACTTAAGCTTCCAATTAAGAGACTAAGTGTCTCAATTCACTCCAAAAATACTCTGGAACCGAACCAACCAACCCGGTAAGATATAATAAAATTGTAAAACACAAAAGAAGTAGAAATGGGAAAAACGGGGCTATAACTCTCGAAACAACTGGCCGGGTCGTTACATCTAAGATCAACCCTATCAAACCATCCTCACCTCCGGTATGAATTAGAAAAAGCTCGACTACCCCTTAGCCTACAATCCTAATGCTCGACCTCCTGACCTTCATATCAAGGGCCATATCCTCGAAAATTTATAGTCGTGCCATGTCCTGTCCGATCACCTCTCCCCAATACTTCTTAGGCCGCCCTCTACCTCTTCTCATACCTACCAAAGCCAACCGCTCACACCTCCTCACCGGAGTATCAAGGTTTCTTCTTCGCACGTGCCCGAACCATCTGAGTTTGGCTTCCGCATCTTGTCATCCACAGGAGCCACACCCACCTTCTCCTGAATATATTCATTCCTAATCTTATCTATCCTGGTGTGTCCACACATCCACCTTAAAATTCTCATACCTGCTACCTTCATTTTCTGGATATGAGAGTTTTTAACCGGCCAACATTCTTCCCCATACAACATGGCCGGTCTAACCATCGCTCTATAAAGCTTATCTTTGAGTATTGGTGACACTTTCTTGTCACACAAGACTCCATATGCCAACCTCCATTTCATCCACCCACCCCTATACGATGAGTGACGTCCTCGTCAATCTCTATGTCCCCCTGTATAACTGACTCAAGGTACTTGACACTACCTCTCTTGGGGATGACCTTTGATCCAAACCTCACGTCCATGCCTACTTCCCTCAACGCAGTGCTGAACTTGCACTCCAGGTACTCTCTCTTACTCCTACTCAACTTGAAACCCTTAGACTCGAGGGTCTGTCGCCAAACCTTACGTCCATGCCTACTTCCCTCGATGCAGTGCTGAACTTGCACTCCAGGTACTCTCTCTTACTCCTACTCAACTTGAAACCCTTAGACTCGAGGGTCTGTCGCCAAACCTTACGTCCATGCCTACTTCCCTCGATGCAGTGCTGAACTTGCACTCCAGGTACTCTCTCTTACTCCTACTCAACTTGAAACCCTTAGACTCAAGGGTCTGTTGCCAAACCTCCAACCTCTCGTTAACAATGCCTCGCGTCTCATCAATCAGAACTATGCCATAAACGAATAACATACACCATGGCACTTCCCCTTGAATATGGTATATTAGTGCATCCATCACCAGGGAAAATAAGAACGGGCTAAGCGCATATCCTTGGTGTAACCCCATAACAACTGGGAAATGCTCCAAGTTTGTGTACAAAAAGAAACAAAAGTAAATCTTGGTTAATGAACATAAAGTTGAATGACTTTACGTAAAAGAAGTGACTTTTGAGTAATAAACACAAAGCTGAATGACCACCCATAAAATTTACCCCTTAAAACTGTAAGCTTTTTTTTTACTTAGACACCTTACACTCTGCTTGGATCATTGTTATCCATCATTTCGTAATGTATTGTATTGTATCATTTAATGAATACAACATTTGGATAGATTGTATTGTTTTCTGTTGTTAAATAATATTTTGCTGTTTGGTTTGACTGTATCGTACTTTACTCTAACTGATAAGTTTACTTAAATATCCTCAATTTTTTAAATATTATCAAGAATTATGCATAAAAATAATTTTAAAAAATTCCTTTCTACTAAAATAAAAAAATTAACTACATTAGAAAACAAATAATTAATGATAGAGAAGCAAACGAAGACCATGCACATGGCAGAACAAAGGAACGAAGATACATAAGTAACGCTTTGCACATTTGAAAACAACCAATAGTATACAACTAATTAGAGATTAAAGTAATTAGAATTGGAGTTAAAACCAAAGTTGGAGAAAAACAAAATAAATAGAAGGCAAACCCTATTATTACTACCTTTGATGTTGGAGTTGGGAATAGTAAGCGGCAGAAGAAAAAAAGGGACGAAGACAAAGTAGGTGAAAGGTTGGGAATTTGGAGTTAAAAAAAGAAAAGAAGGTAAGGGGTAAAGTATAATTTAAAGTAATAAGTGAGGGCATAATTGGAAAGAAAAATAGGAAACAATCCCACCACACCAAATCGGTTTTTCCAAAAAATGAGACTTTTATTGTTCCAGAACAATGGATTTAACAATACAACAAAACTAATTTTAACAAAATAATCAAAACAACCATTGTTTTGGGTAACAATACAATATGATACAATGAATAACAAGTTAGCAACCACCCAAACAAGTTGTTAGTTGAACACGTGACCATACTCAAAATGTACTATAAACCCTTAAGTAATAACCAATCAAAAAAATTCAATGTTTAATTCACATGCCGAAGTGATGAATAAAACAAAGACATGATTTTTAGCCCAAATAATTACGTATTAAAAAGAAGGATTTCGAGCCCCAAAAACAATGTATTGAATTTGTTTTTGCCCATTGGACTGAGGTTGAACAGGTAATGAATACTGTTATGCTACTCATGTAAGCCAAGAGGATTAAAAAGTACATGGGATGGAATTAGTTAAAGATCATTTTGTCAAAGGCATATGATTCTAACCAAAGGGTGATGGAGGCAAATTGGGCACATTCACTGCCTAGTTTTGGGGGAATCCAAAGGTAAAACAGATGAAATAGGAGTAAGTTAATTTCATTTTTGAGTGATTATTGCATTGTGAACTACCTGAATATTGTTAGTCTAATTTTTTATTTGATGACTTTTTCTTGAACTCTCATCTTGTGCTTTAGGATTATGTTCCTTGTTTGTTTGCACTCGGTGAAAATGGGTGGAACATATGAGAGTTTAATGGGGTTGTCGCTTGGTGGCGGGCGGGAGAGAGAAGAGAAAATGTGATGTCTTTTTTAAAGGATAAAAAAAATATGATTTGGGATCATTCACATGCCTAAGAGAGGTGAGAAACACTCCTTTTGACATGTCAGCCTAATGTGTTTGACTGAGGTTGAAGTGTCTTATGGGTAATGCATTTAGTTGAGGTGTCTAAATGAAAAGTAGTAGTGACAAGTTTGGTCCGTATGTATTTGGACTATTATATATTCGTCTCATGGAACCTAAGGCAGAAAGTGATGAATGATGCTTTTAGTTCAGTTGTTGCGTTTACTATAGTTTTTGCCAAGAAAGTCATATTCTTTTCCCTCTCCTTTTGTAGAAATCATTAGCTTCGTATAGTTGTACCTGAAGTTATTTAACTAGTACTGTTATAGAAGGTGTATATAAACTGTTAGTTAATAGTTAAGTGTAAAAGGGTCGGTTAGTTTGTTATATAGGGTATACAGTACATTTCATTTTTGACTGTTAAGAAGACGAGTTGATCTTTCTCTCTCTGTCTCTTCTCTTCTTCTTCTCCCTTCATCTTTGCTCCCGTTCCTTATGAGAAGCTTAGACATGGCAGACCTAGGTCTTGATTTTAACATGGTATCAGGGCCCGACTCCATGCGATTCTGACAGTTGAGCTCCTATATATCTTTGATATCTTCAAATCTCTATTTTTCCCCATTTTTTCTAGTTTTTCTTAAATTATTCACTGCTTGTGAAATCTTCATAAATTCATCAATTTTTTTGCTGAAATGGCGATCGATACTCCTGATGTAAGTGTTGGATCATCACATGGAAACATTCAAATAATTGATTGCAATGATCCTCTATATGTGCATCCTTCGGACACGCCAGGCATCTCACTTGTGCCAGAATTACTAATTGGAACAGAAAATTATTCGGAATAGATTAGATCTATGGTAATGTCATTGCTGGTGAAGAATAAACTAGGTTTTATAGATGGAACATGTACTAGAGAACAGTATGAGGAAAATATTTTTAGGTTAAGGCAATGGGAACAGTGTAATGCTATAGTCCAATCATGGATAATAAGTTCAGTAGCACCATAACTTAGAAGAGGAATTGTGTACTCTTCAGATGCGGAAAAGGTGTGGAAATCCATGAAGGATAGATTTGATAAGGTGAATGCCACAAAAATCTATCATATGAACAAGGAAATAAGTTCCTTAACACAAGTAATCTCTAGTGTATCTGTGTACTTTTCTAGGTTGAATGATCTGTGGATGAATTTAAGTCGATTATCCCTTTTCCTGATTGTGACTATGAGAAATCTAGACAATTTGTTGTGTTCTTACACCAGCAAAAACTTATGAAGTTTCTAATGGGACTAAATGAGACTTATGCACCACAAAGAAGTTAAATATTGATGATACACCCAATACCAACACTTGATCAAGCATACTTTATGATTATTCAAGAGGAAAGTCATAGAATGAGTAGTGGACCTGCTACACAGAATGGGATTCTAGGTGGTGCACCTGTAGGTATGGACATCAGTGCACTTGTAACTGCCAATGCTTCCAACATGAGACCTAGGAGGAACATTGTATTAATATATGACTACTGTAAGATGAAAGGACATACAAGGGATACCTTCTATAAGCTGAATGGACTAGTACCATACAAGGTACTACATGGCCATGATAGTAAGTTATATAATTTGTGTTAAAAGTGAGTAGTATTTTTAGTAGTTTGAGATAATTCATAATTATACGGGTAATTGGTTAATTACCAAGTAGCGGAATATTACCTAATTAATTAATTAACCATAAGATAAGATTAAAAATTTATCCCATCTCATCCCACCCCACCCCACGTGGAAGCAAGCCTCTAACCAAACAATGACTCTTAAAGTCTTGTAACAAGGTGGCACAATTCAAGGGATTGTGGCCAAGTCATCAACAAAACCCAACCTAGTTGAGATACGCATGGAACAAAATAAGTGCATTCAATAATGCTGTTAGAGCTTAAGAATCCCAAGATACAAAGAAGCCACAAAAAAAGGAAAGAGTTTAAATTTCTATTAATAAAGCAAAGTCACATATCTTTTTAGTAAAAGAAGTTTCCTATCATCTACTAGGAAATGTTTATCAATTATCAGAAAATATGATTAAGGATATAGAGAAAGTGTTTATAATTGTTCTGAGATATGAATTGGGATTTCATCTTGGCTTCAAGGAAGACGGTGGAGTCTCATGGTTAAGAAATAAGCAGCCATTAATCAATTAGAAAAATATAAGGATTTTTATCTTCTTTGATTCGGTGTTACGTATTCTTCGCAAAAGACGTGTGCTAGAAGGATTGCCAAAAGAATTGGTCCAGGTATGTTAAGGCTATCCCTTCTTTCTTTTGGCATGGTCCAAATTATACTGAAGAAGCGAGCAAATACACAGTTTCTATAAATTACTCTATTCATAGAAATAGTAGGGGTGTCTATATTCTTGATTTCCCATGAGATTTATTATTATTTTCTGTTCATGGGTCTCAGAATAATACGCAGTTGGAAGAGTTTATCCGGAAGGAATATTGAGATTATTATGTACTTTTCATGCATTTCATCCATGTGCATTGACCCATGACCAGATGGCGTTATATACGCGTATATATGTAAATATATGTATATGGGATATGAAAAAAGGTTATGGCGTTATATACGCACCACCACCTGATCAGCAGGTATATGATGATGATGATGTTGCCCACAGTGGATGAAATATTGTTCAAACGGTGTTATATACGCGTATATATGTATGTATATCCAAACGGCATTATATACGCGTATATATGTATGTATATATATGTATATGGGATATGGGAAATGTTATGACGTTATATACACACCACCACCTGATCAACTGGTATACAATGATGATTTTGCCCACAGTGGCCGATATGATATGATGGGATGCCCTTAGAGGCTGACGATGTTATGAAACATATACCTATTCACGACATGACATTCATACGCATATGAATGATGCTAAAAGTGGTTTATTATTTACAGATTTATCCAGACATACAAGTTGATTCAATTACTCTATATCTCTTCCATGTCTCTTATGTATTTATTTATGTGCCTTACATACTCGGTACATTATTCGTACTGACGTCCCTTTTGCCTAGGGACGCCGGTTTCATGCCTGTATTCAGCTGTGGAAGTGTTGAGTTAGAGGAACTCGATTTTGCATCTTGCTTATGATGAGTAAATGGGAGGTTTTCAGCAGATCATGCGTGTACTAAAAGGTGTACGGTTCATGATAGGGATATTTTAGGAAAGAATACTTATCCACTCTTATGGTAAAAAGTAATAACGTAATCGAAAGTTAGACACGAGTTGTAGCAAGAAAAATAAGCAAGGTGAAGAAGGGTACGAGGTACCCAGTTAATAAAGGTTATCCTTATTTTCCCTCCAAGAAGAGAGATATAAGCATTTTGAGTTACCTTCAACAGTAACAGAGGTATATACAATTGGCCATACCGATCTAAGTTATGCCCTATGAGAGCTAACAGAAGCAGTATAAGAAAAGGACAGAAATCAGGATCCGGCTGGGGTTAGAGTAACAAAATTTTTTTAGATGGATTGTTAGCATTAGCGGACATTTTCGAAGGATATGACAAACGTGGTAATAATTCTCCTTGTTAGACACCCAGATGGTGCACTCTAAAATAGTTCATGGATATCAGTACAACAAACATAGGTACTGGAAGCCTAGAATGGATAAATATTACCTTAGTATGGCTCCCCTCCTTAGTAGGGAGGGAATTTTAACCAACCCTAAGAGCCCATGGATGGAGCAAGGGGAGCTAAAATGCAAAGGAATCTCTTGTCGAAGTTATCGGAATAAAGTGATTGACAAAAATGTTAGCAGAAAAATAAGAAGAGAGTTAATGAAGCAGTATGAGTAAAATGTGCTACATGGATGACAAAGGTAGATAAAAAATGACAGTATTACAAAGTCAATAGTAAAGTGAAGGGAAAAGACGAGACGTGACAGGCCTTGAGACAACAACAGAGTATAGGCCATAAATTCATATCCTCATTTTGAGAAACAAGTTCGTAAACAAAAGGAAACGTTAGACCCCCCCCCCCTAAAGTAATACAAGTCAGTATGGGCTAGTGAACAGGATAATTAAACATGAATTAAGGACTGAGCGACTGGATAATAGTTAGTATCATTAGAATTTCAGATTTTGCCCCGATGTTAATAGAACGGAAAAAAGAAAAACATTCATGAGAAATCAGAAAATGGTCATTCAGGAAAAACACTTCCCTAAAGCAAGCAATGTGAGCAAAGTTAAACTGAAGGGACTATACGTGCCGGTTACACTAGATGTATCCCTCTTGAGTAAAGAAATTTGTTATCCTTGGTACAGAACAATTACCGCAAGGCGAGTAAAGGTGTGAAAAGACGCCAAGGATAAAGAGGTAAAACATTTATATGTAGATCATCGTAGAACTAAGTGTTAGTACTCCCTTAAAGGGGGAATATGGAGTGGTATGGCATGAAGTCAGAATCTAGTAATCATGGAATGGTAAAGAAAGAATGTGGTAAAAAAATGAAAAAGTAATGAGATTCACTTATTCAGATCCTACTTATATGGTACAATTCAAGAACATGAAGCAAATACGACGCCAATGAGAGGAAGTAAGGGTTCCGGCTCGAGATGTTATTGATAAATAAAGAGCCAGCACAAGATGTAAGTTAAGACAAAGGAAATAACCCAAGAAATATTACGCGGAGTATTGATATGAGAACATACCAAAGAGAAGTTAGTAGTTGATTAAGGAAGAGTCTTGTTATGGATAGACAAGAGGATAAAGACAAATCAACAGATCAATACAAGATAAATACAAGGAACCCCAACATGGGGAATTTAGCTCCGCAGTTATGACATTGTAATACTTGAGATATATTCGTATAAGAGTTGGCGAAGTTAAAAAGGTCCCGTATGAGTATTACGGAAATAAAAGAGGATGCCACTAGAAGACAATCAAAATATCAGTTCAGAAGCAACCCTAAAGGACAAGGATACAGAGGTACGCAACTACAGATGAGTATAGGAAAAGGAGGACATCAAAAGGTCCATCAAGTAAACAATGTAATAGGCTCACAACTTTACAAGAGTCAGAGGGTTCTCCTTAAGTACTACAACGAAAGACTAGCTGAGGAGAAAGAAGGCTTCATCCTAAGCACAACGACCTAAAGAGGAAATGGCCATGTAACAACAATATTGCAACAACATTGTAAGCATTCCAAAGGAAAGTGGCACCTACCGTGGCTAATGAAGGGGAAGTAAGAATTAAAACTTATATTCGAGATCATATGAGTTGTATGAAAACTCTGGCAAGTGTGGGCACTAAGATAAGCTAAGTATGCACGCAACAACGAGGCAGGAAAACCAGGGAAAGTAATAGCTTACGTTTAAAGAAAACTGAGAAGGAACGAAAGGAATCATTCGATCAATGATCCAGAGTTATCTACGTTATGAGCGGACTTAAGATTTTGGAGTATTATCCACACATCATATATGTTGACAATCATACAGCCGTAGAAGACTCCGGTATAAGTTAAATAAAGAATTGAGCACAGGGCATAGTCAAAGGATTGAGTTGTTAGAAGATTGTATCATGGATATTCCATGACGCCCATGAAGGGCTAAAGTAATACCATGAGCCGCAGATTGGAAGATAGCTTAATCCCATATAAAGGTTGATCAGAGGGAAGAGGAAACTAAAAAGTTACAACTAAGTAAATCAAGAGTCTGATTACTGGACCCAGAAAATTATAGACCTAGTGATTGAGAACATTGCAGGATCACTCTTAAAATTAGAGGTACAAGAGATAAAGTACACCAACCATATACTATAACGACACTACGATAAAAGCAGTTAAAAAAATACCAGCCTCATAAGAAGTCAGTACGAAGCTCCCACCGGATTATGGGTGCACCAGAGGTGCAAGTATTATAATAGAGCTTCAAATGGTGGATGTGATTTATACCTATGTGGGAGGGAGGTATTTATAATTTTGTTTGCTCTTTTGAACTAATCCATATGGATGTTTGGGAACCCTATAAAGTATGTACTTATAATGGCTTCAAATACTTCCTAACTCTTGTTGATGACTATACTAGAATGACATGGATTTTTCTCTTGAGACTAAACAGTGATGTGTATGTTGTTTTGGAAGATTTCCTTCAACTAGTAGAAAACCAATTTGGTAGTACTGTAAAATGTGTCAGGTCAGACAATGGACATGAATTTTTTAACACTCTTTTTTTCAGTCTCTCTTTCCATTTCCCAGTAGTATTTATAATTTTGTTTGCTCTTTTGAACTAATCCATATGGATGTTTGGGGACCCTATAAAGTATGTACTTATAATGGCTTCAAATACTTAAGGTAAAGTAATTAAGGTAAAGGTGAACAACGTGTGAAATACTCAAGTATAGAAGGATGAGAGTGGTCCATACTTCGGGTAAAAGACTAGAAGCGGTGGGATTCAGTATCCAGGGATGATAGCAGCGTCATCAGTAGCATACCTACCAGCCTATGGTTTTTATGTACCGAAAGGTCTAATTATAGAGCAAAAGAAGATTTAGAGACGATGCGATGTCTCGCTTGATGTTCCATAAAAAACTAAGGGAATCAATCACAAGCTAAAGTATGATAGAACGACGAGGTTTTAGAAAGACAAGAGAAAGGATAAGAAGAAGGCAAGGGAGAAGATGACGAAAATGGATATGTCCTCGGGATTAAGCCCATAAAAACAAGAGAGCTAATGGTTTCTCTAAGTTATAGAAAGCTCAGTATGGCCTGATTGAACTAAAAGGAGTCTAAGACCAATAGCATTTAGAAGAGATGGAATGCTACCTTGGTAGTAGAATGAAGGTGTAATTGTGATAGAGGAAGGATGAGTTTGGGCCTTCGATTAAGTAATTATTTCATGAATTGTACGGGATTAACCCACGTAAGGTAAATCACACTAGGATGCTATGAAATACGATTATAGATGTATGGTATCGTATCACCCCCAGGTGGATCAAGACAATCACTTCAAATGTTTCACGATGAAACGTGAGCCCTAGCGACAATGTTACATAAGAGATCAAGTTATCAGTGACAGATGTGGTGAGATTAGACCGTCATTCTTAAGATGACAGTAATGAAGAAGCATTAAAGGCCATAGATTTGTACATACAGGATAAGCAACGAGGGTAACCTGGAGTTGGTTGCCGACCACAATAATGATAAATATTATGGTATAATATGACCTACCTAGATGTAGTAAAGTCATACGAATGGATAAACAGGTCGATGAAATAAAGTATTACAATATTCGTAAGTTCAACAAAGTACCGAGCGAAGAACTTCAGCATACCTATAGATTCCTAGAGAGACATCTTGTCAAGATATGTATATGTTTACAAAGCGAGGCCTAGAGATGGGCTAAAAGTTGGAGGAAAAAAAAAGAATCGCATAGGCGCACTTACAAGGTTAGAGTCGTACAGGCTGCATGATAGAAGGTAGCAACAATTACGAGATAGGAAGGATTTTGACAATAAGTCGTGGTGTGAGAAAGAGGCCTAAAAGATGAAAATGCCCTGGCCTTTGGATTTATTCACAGAACAACTGCCTAAATGGAAAGGAGAGTATTAAGATATTCACAAGAGCTATAAGTTATGAAAATGATAAGAGCATCAGTTAACATTCGAGGACGAATGCTTCAGAGGGGGGAATGATATTACGCCCCGCAATATTATGTTGATGTTACATCCCGCAATATTATATTACGATGATGTTACGCCTTGCAGTACTACATTACGATGATGTTATGTTTCGCAGTATTAAATTATGATAACCTTGCACCCTGTAGTATTGTACGTTGAATTTGTCGTAAGATAATTGACATCAGCCCAAGGAAAAGATTATTTGGAGATTATAAGGATGACACTATTTCAAACAAGTGATGAGTAAATTCGTGAAGGTGAAAGGGGAAGCCAAGTAAAAGAAAATGAATTTTTTTCCAAGCTTGGCATGTTGGGATAAAATACGGCCCGAGCCAAAATACCCAGTATTTATGGACTAGTACCATACAAGGTACTACATGGCCATGATAGTAAGTTATATAATTTGTGTTAAAAGTGAGTAGTATTTTTAGTAGAATGAGATAATTCATAATTATACGGGTAATTGGTTAATTACCAAGTAGCGGAATATTACCTAATTAATTAATTAACCATAAGATAAGATTAAAAATTTATCCCATCCCATCCCACCCCACCCCACGTGGAAGCAAGCCTCTAACCAAACAATGACTCTTAAAGTCTTGTAACAAGGTGGCACAATTCAAGGGAATTGTGACCAAGTCATCAGCAAAACCCAACCTAGTTGAGATACGCATGGAACAAAATAAGTGCATTCAATAATGTTGTTAGAGCTTAAGAATCCCAAGACACAAAAAAGCCACAAAAAGGAAAGATTTTAAATTTCTATTAATAAAGGAAAGTCACATATCTTTTTAGTAAAAGAAGTTTCCATCATCTACTAGGAAATTTTTATCAATTATCAGAAAATATGATTAAGGATATGGAGCAAGTGTTTATAATTGTTCTGAGATATGAATTGGGATTTCATCTTGGCTTCAAGGAAGACGGTGGAGTCTCATGGTTAAGAAATAAGCAGCCATTAACCAATTAGAAAAATATAACGATTTTTTTCTTCTTTGATTCGGTGTTACGTATTCTTCACAAAAGACGTGTGCTAGAAGGATTGCCAAAAGATTGGTCCAGGTATGTTAAGGCTATCCCTTCTTTATTTTTGCGTGGTCCAAATTATACTGAAGAAACGAGCAAATACACAATTTCTATAAATTACTCTATTCATAGAAATAGTAGGGGTGTCTATATTCTTGATTCCCCATGAGAATTATTATTATTTTCTGTTCATGGGTCTCGGAATAATACGCAGTTGGAAGAGTTTATCCGGAAGGAATATTGATATTATTACGTACATTTCATGCATTTCGTATATAGCATTGACCCATGAATAGATGGCGTTATATACGCGTATATATGTAAATATATGTATATGGGATATGGGAAAAGGTTACGGCGTTATATACGCACCACCACCTGATCAGCTGGTATATGATGATGATGTTGCCCACAGTGGATAAAATATGGTTCAAACGGCGTTATATACGCGTATATATGTATGTATATTCAAATAGCGTTATATACGCGTATATATGTATGTATATATATGTATATGGGATATGGGAAAGCTTATGGCGTTATATACGCACCACCACCTGATCAGCTGGTATACGATGATGATTTTTCCCACAGTGGACAATATGATATGATGGGATGCCCTCAGAGGCTGACGATGTTATGAAACATATACCTATGCACGACATGACATTCATACGCATATGCATGATGCTAAAAGTGATTTATTATTTACAGAGTTATCCAGACATACAGGTTGAGTCAATTACTCTATATCTCTTACATGTCTCTTATGTATTTATTGATGTGCCTTACATACTCGGTACATTATTCGTACTGACGTCCCTTTTGCCTGGGGACGCTGTGTTTCATGCCCGCAGGTATAGACAGGTCGAGAGCCCTGCAAGTAGGCTATCAGCTTAGCGGAAGAGGTTGGTGAACTCCATTTGCTTCGGAGTTGCTTGTTTGGTTAGTATGATGTAGACGTGTATTGTTTGATATGGCAGGACGCTGTCCCAACCTTTATGACATTTATGTACTCTTAGAGGCTTGTAGACATATGTCGTGTATATAAAGGATTGTACAGCCTTGTCGGCCTATGTTTTGAGTTTATAAATGATTATGTTGACCTATTAGGCTCGTATGTCACGTGTATATGATGATGATAAGAAATATAAGTTACGTTGGTGCTCGGTTGAGTAAGGTACCGGGTGCCCGTCACGGCCCATCGGTTTGGGTTGTGACAAGTAGCAAAGTATTATACCAGCTGGAAGGGATTGATTTTCATGTCACCTTCTCCCATGTGGCCAAAATGACCACAGTGAGGACTGTTATAGCAATTGTTGCACTCAAAAAATGGCTAATCTACCAAATGGATATACATAATGCATTTTTAAATGGATATTTACATGAAGAATTTTACATGACTATGCCTCAGGGATTTGGTATCCAGGGGGGCATAGGGTGTGTAGACTACTCAAATTCCTCTATGGCTTGAAGCAAGCCTCTAGGCAGTGGAATTTGAAGCTAACACAAGTACTTCTCAAATCTTATTTTCATCAAAGCAGTCATGATTACTCATTATTTACTAAAACAACTAATGGAAATTTTGTTCTTATATTTGTCTATGTAGATGACTTACTTATTACAAGTAATGAACAAGAGGAGATAATGCATCAAAAACAGCCTTGCATCAAAACTTCAAACTGAAAGATCTTGGAGAATTGAAATACTTTCCGGGAATTGAAATTGTTAGATCAGCAGAAGGCATTTTTATGTCTCAAATGAAGTATGCCTTGGGGATGATCTCAGAGGCAGCACTCTCAAGATCAAAGCCCAAGAAGACTCCAATGGAACAAACTTGAAACTTACTAGTACAGAATTTGATAAGACTGTGAAAGGAAACACTGATGACAAGGTCTTGGAAGACAGAAGTCTTTTTCAAAGAATGGTTGGCAAGCTTCTGTATTTGACAATAACAAAACCTGACATTGCATATACAGTACAATGTCTAAGCCAATTTATGCATGCTCCAAAGAAGTCTCATTATGAGGTTGAACTGCATGTTGTGAGGTACATCAAGGATCAACTTGGACTTGAACTTCTCATGTCAAGCAATAATGCAGAGAGAGTTGAGGGATACTGTGATTCAGATTGGGAATCATGTCCAGGAAATCAATTACAGGATTTTGTATCAAGTCGGAGAGTTCTCTTATCTCATGGAAGGCAAAGAAGCAGAATACTATCTTGAGAAGCTCAACTGAAGCTTAGTATAGAAGTATGACACATACAGTGGCAGAGTTGACATGGTTGAATGGTTTACTGAAGGAACTAACAGTAGATATTAAAGAGCCTATGGGGTTATATTTTGTTAACAAAACTGCCTTACAAATTGCTGCAAATCCCATCCACCATGAAAAAACAAAACACATAGAAATTGACTGTCATTTCACTAGGGAGAAGATCCAAGAGAGGTTAATCAAGACTGCGCACGTAGGAAGTAATGAGCAACCATCTGACATTTTAAAAAAGGCTTTAGGATACCAAGAACATGCAGTTCTAGTATCCAAGTTGGGAATGAAAAACATTTTCCATTCTCAACTTGAAGGGGAGTGTAAAACTCATTAGCTTAGTATAGTTGTACCTGAAGCTATTTAACTAGTACTGTTCCAGAAGGTGTGAATAAACTGTTAGTTAATAGTTAAGTGTAAGAGGGTCGGTTAGTTTGTTATATAGGATGTACAGTACGTTCCATTTTTTTACAGTTAAGAAAACGAGTTGAACTTTCTCTCTCTATCTCTTCTCTTCTTCTTCTCCCTTCATCTCTGCTCTGGTTCCTTATGAGAAGCTCAGACATGGTGGACCTAGGGCTTGATTTTAACATTTGTGTTTATAACTTTATATATTAGACGATTTTGAGAGTGGAAAAGCTGGTCGCAAGATGGAATATTGGTGGTTGTTGATCATTCTGTTTTTGGCAAATGGGAAGTGGTGCTGTTTAGGTTGTTGGAAAGAAGAAAGGACTGCTCTCTTGCAACTCAAAGCAAATATAAACTACATAGGATCAGGTGGTTTTTTGTCGTCATGGATGGCCAACGAAACCTCAGATTGTTGTCGATGGTTGGGAGTTGTTTGCAGCAATAACACAAGACGAATCGCTGAGTTGTCCATTACTGTCAGTGAAAAACATATGTTGGATATGAATGATACTTTGCCGCTGTTCAATGCATCTTTGTTTCTTCCCTTCAGAGATATCAGAGCTCTGCTCCTCCCTGGAAATTCTTTCGTTGGATGGGCTGAGACTGAAGGTTCCTTCTTGCTATGCTTTCTTCCTAATACAAAAATCCAAATGGAGACACTCAGATTTCATACAACCGGTCCTAACTAGTTTGGGTTTGAGATGTAGTTAGTGTTGTTATTCTTATATCTATAGACATGTTTGAATCCCTTACAGTCCAACATCCGATAAATTAGGATGATCACAATAGTTTGAATTGTTGTAATGTTATAAGTTCAAAGGGTAAATCTTTTCTACTCTTGAGAAGTTAACAATGTCTATATCTAAGTTTCTTGTTGATTTGGTTACAGGTTTCGAGAAACTGAAACAACTGAGGAAACTAGAAAAACTTGATTTGTCAGGGAACCTTTTCAATCGCAGCATCTTTCTGTCTCTTAGTCAACTTTCTTCTCTCAAATCATTGAACCTCAAAAACAACAACATCGGATCAGGTGCCAATATCTCTATTCGCCCCTTTGGACTAATAGTAAATCTGCAAAAGAACGTGTGTGTAGCTTATCTATTTCCTCAATATGTTAGGTTTTGAGAGATTGTCAGGGCTAAATAAGATGGAAATCTTAGATTTGAGCGACAACAAACTGAATGACGACAACGTGCTCTCTGCTCTAGGTAAACTATCATTAATTTTACTTTGCTGTTTTTTTTTCTTCTAGAGACTTTCCAGCATATATAGTTATATATTCTAAACATCTGGACAGAGCTAAATAAATCTCGAACAACTTTGAAGAAGCTCGATATAAGGAACAACAAATTTCAAAGCTTCATACCAGATGAAGGTACATATAATTCTTTAAGTAGTTTTATTTTACGTAATTGCCTTGCTGTGCAGATATAACATATATATTGGTTTCTATTATCAAGTCTTGGTTAAGAATATTTGTTCCATAACAATAGGCATGTTGAAGATTTATTTATGTTTCTTTTGCATGTAAGAGTTGGGAGCTCTACGAAGTATCGAGTACTTACTTT
Source organism: Nicotiana paniculata (assembly GCA_005239505.1). NCBI lineage: Eukaryota > Viridiplantae > Streptophyta > Magnoliopsida > Solanales > Solanaceae > Nicotiana > Nicotiana paniculata. The sequence continues at coordinate 53,547 of ML329665.1, forward strand.
TGGATGGAAACACATTGGATGAGAAGTTTCTATGGAGCAGTGGTGTAATGTCATCCCTTAAAGTATTATCAGTAGCTCAATGCAACTTGAATGGAAAACTACCTCGTCAAGGTAATCTTGGACATAAAATTCACTAAATGATTCCTTTATATAATTAAGAATCTTATAAGTCAATTTAACAATTGCATAATATACATGAATGTAAACCCCTTCTTGCTTGAAAAGCAATTTTTATTCTTCTTGTTTTCAAATTTATCATTAGTGATATGGTATTTATCTTTATATATTACTGTTCTTTTATCATAAAGAATTTTGTATAAAAAATGATAATGGTAATTGCTCATTGTATAGGCTTGTGTGATCTAAAGTATCTTGAAGAGCTAAGTCTCAGCAGAAACAAATTCATTGGAAGACTTCCTCCTTGCTTTGGAAACTTAACGTTTCTTAGGGTAATTGATCTAACTCAAAATCAATTCACAGGTAACATTGCCTTGTCTCCACTTTCAAGTCTCTTGTCCCTTGAATATCTCTTGTTAGCAAACAACAAATTTGAAATTCCAATTTCATTTGAGTCATTTGCTAACCACTCAAAACTTAAGTTTGTAATTGCTGACTACAACTCAGTAATTGTACAAACTTCTTCTAAGTTAAATTATATCCCAAAGTTTCAATTGGAAGCCTTATCTTTAACCAACTGCTCTCAAATGCCAAATTTCCTTCATTATCAACATGACTTAAGACTTCTTCGTCTCTCGCAATGCAATATTGGTGGAAACTTTCCAAATTGGCTGTTAGAAAACAATTCTAGACTTGGAGAAGTTTACTTAGGTGGAAATGCATTCACTGGATCTCTTCAATTGCCATTCCTTCCTAATCTGGAAGCTTTTGATATCTCAAACAACAAGATTCAGGGACAAGTTCCTCCTAACATTGGGTCGATTTTCCCGAATCTTGTGATATCAACAATGTCAAACAATATGCTTGAAGGACTGTTGCCTTCAAGTTTTGCTGACATGAAAAACCTTGAATGCTTGGATATGTCGTACAATAAGTTAAATGGAGACCTGCCGACAGGATTGGCTCGTAGAGGATCCAAGTTATATTTTCTGAGATTGTCGAATAACATGTTGAAAGGAGAAATATTTCCAGAATCAACTTACATCAACAGTTTCAAATACTTATATTTGAGGGGAAACAGCTTCTCAGGCTCAATTCCAAAAGAGTTGTCCACTGCACCCTTACATTCATTGGATTTAAGTTACAACAATTTGTCAGGAAACCTACCAGCCTGGCTTGGTCATATCCCCTCCTTAACCCACCTTTCGTTATTTAGTAACGATCTAAAAGGTCATATTCCACCTGATTATTGTAAACTTTATGGACTTGAGGTCTTGGATCTCTCCGAAAACAACCTTCTTGGTTCAATTCCATCATGTTTCAGTGCTTCCCTAAACCTAAAACGTGTCTACTTGAGCCAAAACTATCTACAAGGGGAATTCCACATGTTCTCAAACAGCTCAAATTTGAAGGTGTTAGATCTTAGAGATAACAACTTTACTGGTTCAATTCCAAAATGGTTGGGAAATCTTGAGATAACCACCTTACTCTTGAAAGGAAATCGTCTTCAAGGCATCATTCCTACTCAATTATGCCATGCAAGTGAACTGAGAATGCTAGATCTTTCTAATAATAATCTCTCAGGACCTATACCTCATTGCTTGGGGAACATAATGCGACGAGGAACGAGTTCAGATGTATACCCCTACACTCCATCATTTAACTATCCAGGATTTGAGTTGTGGGGTACAGATGCCATGGTATTTGTAAAAGATTCAATGCAGAGATCGACGATTTCCTTTCAAAAAAACTATGGATGGGTTGGATCAGATTTTACAACCAAGTATAATACCTATTCCTATGAAGGTAGCGTTGTTGATTATATGTCTGGAGTTGATCTTTCTTGCAACCAGTTAAGTGGTGAAATACCTAGTGAACTCTGTAATCTTACTCAGATTCGTGCTCTAAACTTGTCACACAACCACATCACTGGTGCAATACCATCAGAGTTCTCAAAACTTGAGAATATTGAAAGTCTGGACCTATCGTACAACAACTTAAATGGGACGATTCCTACTCAACTTCTAGAGCTAACAACTTTAGCAGTTTTTAGCGTGGCACACAATAATCTAACAGGTTTGACTCCACAGCGTAAAGGGCAGTTTGCAACTTTTAACGAAAGCAGTTATGAGGGGAATCCTTTTCTTTGTGGTCCTCCTTTACACAACAGTTGCACGGGGAATTTAGAGATACTGATGTCTCCTCTTGTGCCAAATTGCTGTGAAGACGAGGACGGTTTTGTAGATATAGAGTCGCTTTATGTTTCCTTTCTTGTGTCGTATGCAAATGTGTTGCTCCTGGTGGTTGTAGTCCTCTGTGCAAGCCCCTATTGGAGAAATGTTTGGTTTTCTTTTATTGAGTCTTTTATCTACTCTTATTACAATTATTTTGCTTCCAATATGTAAACCTTATTGTAAGTTCGATCACTTTAGTTACATAATACTCCTTAGGTTAATCATACTATATGTTTTGACTTCTTTATACCTGCCTACCTTCTTGTTTCTTGATACTTGTATTTTGTTCTCGAGTTGCCAGTATCTGTCTTCAAAATACATGCCAGAATGATTATTAGCTCTTGCTTGTCGAATGATATGAAAAACCATATGTCAGTAGGAAGAAGGTAAAGATTGAGAGATTTTGGATAGAGCCTTTTTGATACATTGTCAAAGGCATAGTACAGAAAAGGTCTTCTGAAAAGATATGTGATAACTGTATGTATAGTACTGCTCCATAGAGAAAATTATGATATACAAAATGAATTTCACATCTTTTTACTTCATTTATGCAATAAGTACAGTACTGATTGTTTTAATATTTCCTAGATAAGACATTTTAGCTCGTTTGACACCAATTCTGGTCTGATGAGATCTGTTAACTCACTAGGTTTTCTCACTTCTATTCGACTTTAGCCACTAGCAGAAATTTTTTAAAAAGGTACTAAAACCTTTATGTAGTTTACATATATTCCATCCTCGAAGAAATTAAATATTCATGCTTTTTTTAAGAGGAGAAAATGATTTTTTTCTTATGTTTCTCCGTTAGTCCATTTGAAATAGTTTTATGGAATTTTTACATTTCTATGCCATATAGGAAACTATATTACCCTTAATGTTTAAGCTTTGATATAATTACATTTAGTATACCTAATTGTCAATTATATACCATTAGTGGTTTTAAGGGTATTAATTACACTCCTAATTTAATGGTACCGTATATTCCTTCTAATCCCACTCCCCCCACGTTTCTCTCTCCAATTCTCACACCTTCATCCACGTTTTCCTCCCACACCCACGATCTCTGTATCAAAATCTCATTATTTCTTCCATGGCTAAGGTATTGTCGACACCTCTGCAATCTTGTCACAATGTTTTTGTGCCCGGGGAAGATGAGCACAAGCCTGGTCGATTTGATGATTATGATTTCGGGTTCCTTCACATTAAGGTTTATCTTCCAGAGTTTGATTCTCAATATGTATTGAGCTCGAACAAATCTTTTTATCTTTTTCTTTTGATGCTTCAATTATTGGCAAAAGTCAATTTTCTTGTAACAGTTCATGGGAGGATTTTGCTTAGGAAGATTTATCCCTTCATCATGTTTTTTTGGATTCCATATTTAGCATAGCAGTTTCGTAAGGAATAACATGAGCATATAGGAGAATCACAGAATTGTAGCATAATTGGGATTTTCGATATAATTGCGTTTTTTACAGAAGATTTGTAGAAGTTTTAGTCGTTTTTTATTTGTGAAAACAGAAAACAAAGCATCTACAATCAGAATACAAATAATCTACAATTTATCTACAAAATATCTACAAACTGGGTTCATTGAATTTTAATATCTCAATTCTCATTCAATTATAGCATAATCAGGATTTTCGACATAATTGCGTTTTTTGCAGAAGATTTGTAGAAGTTTTAGTCGTTTTTGATTTGTGAAAACAGAAAATAAAGCAACTACAATCAGAATACAAATAATCTACAATTTATCTACAAAATATTTACAAACTGGGTACATTGAATTTTAATATTTTCAATTCCCATTCAATTGTAGCATAATTGGAATTTTCGACATAATTACATTTTTTGCATAAGATTTGTAGAAGTTTTAGTCATTTTTGATTTGTGAAAACAGAAAATAAAGCATTTACAATCAGGATACAAATAATCTACAATTTATCTATAAAATATTCTACAAACTGGGTACATTGAATTTTAATATCCCAATTCCCATTCAATTGTAGTATAATTGGGATTTTCGACATAATTGATTTTTTGCAGAACATTTGTAGAAGTTTTAGTCATTTTTTATTTGTGAAAAAAAAAAAGCATCTACAATCAGAATATAAATAATCTACAAAATATCTACAAATTGGGTACATATTTGGACTTGACATGCTTCCCCTTAAATGTATGTTTCACATTTTAGATACATATTTTTCTCCAAAATAGTACTAAATCATCCACTTTTTTCTTATTAACACGCATCTGCAATATTGTTACGTTAGACGTAAGTGTTGACAGCCTAAAACAGCTTGTATATTTTTAATTCTTTTAGTTGAGTTCCAAGTAATTAAATATTTTAAAAAGATGAAATCAAATCCACTAAAACCAGATAATTAATTAAGGAATTCTCAATATTAGCGCACCTAAATAAGGAAGCCTACAGCTACAATGATTCCTTATTTAATGAAATATCTAAAAGAATCTTTAATTCCCAATATTAGCGCGCCTAAATAAGAAAGCCTACAGTTACAATGATTCCTTATTTAATGAATTGTTTATTTTTTTATAAAAATACTATTAATATGACGGATAATATGCGAATTATGAACATATTTGATAACATAGTTTCTCATATGGTATATGAACGGAAATTTTCCTTTTATAAATGTCCATTACAAGACCCAAGGATGCAACAGATCATACTGGACTCTATCTGGTCCAGCCCAATATCTGATAGTTCTACTGGCCTAAGAGGTGTTTGACATTGCACCATTGCCAAGGCGATGTCCAAATGACATTAGATAGCCACCCTAATGGGTTGTTGTTTAAGAATTAGCTAGTGCGTTTTAAATTTTAGTTTTCTAATTTAATTTAGCAGAACACAAATTATTCTGAATTATCTTGAAATTAAAAATTTTAATTCAAAATTTCAGAACAAAATAAGTACCGGCGAATATCTAAATAGCATCCCTAGTTGTTTGTGCCCCTCCCCCGAGGCGAGATATTCCTTGAATTTTGTAAGGTGACTCGAATTTATTTTGTAACCTAGGGATAATCATAAATTCAACTGAATCTTTTAATTGTACTTAGTTTTTAATTTATATATGTTGGATATTAGCCGAGATCTAGTTCAAGTTTATCTGCCAAAATTAGGGATGGGATTTTTTTTTTCATGACTTGCATATGAATGCCCTCTCAACATATTCATTCCAAGCAATATAAGATGCCAGGTTTTGATTTAAAAAAATTAATATATATATTATATCTGTCCAACATACACGGCTAAGATATTGCAGAATGTAAGATTTTGAAAATATATGTATATCTAAATCAATATAACGTGAAGTACGAACTAAATGTGAATTGAATTGCTTCAATGATAGATTAAAGCTCTATTTATGCAATTAAATTAATTTTTTTGGAATTACAAAATTCAATCAAGTTTGTTTGGATGAAATTTTAAAAAGGGAGTTTTCCAAGTATACACTTGGTATTCGTTCAGATATCAGCAAATTGGTGGAAAATACATTTCTTGGTAAAAGTTATAAGGAAAAAAAAAGGCAAAAAAGAAACGTCGTTTTCTTGCATTCATATCGTTTAGGAATGAAAATGATATTTTAAAAGAAGTAGAAATCATTTAACTATCCAGGATCATTTACACATTTTGAAGGACATAATTGGAGCATAGTTATTTTTCATATGAGAAAGTTTTAACTATTTTTCCTGTAACTTCAGTATCAACCAAAGTTATAAAAAGAGTTCCAAAAAGTAAACTTTCCAATATTATGTCTTTTTCCTTTTGGGGCAACTTGAGGAGCTACAGTAGTTTGAAGAATTGATTTAATTGAAGTAGCTTACAGTTCTTGGTTTTCCTGGTTAGCCAGGAATTTAAGATAATACTTCCTATGATTTGAACAGTAGTAATTCCTCTGGTCCATAATAAGTGATCTTTTTTATTATTTTTACACAAATTAAAAAGTTTACCTCCAACATTAATTAGTAATGAAATTGACCATGCTAACATTTACTATCTCTTCACATAAACACTCCTAACACATACTCCAATACTATTTACTCCAAGGACAGTGTATGAAAAAATAATTAGTTCATTCTTCAAATCTGAAAAATCACTTATTTTTGAGAGAATCAGAAAGAGGCATTTGCATTTATACCCTTTTTTTGTGTCACGTTTTAACTTGTGCCCGCTTTGCAAAAACAATTGCAAGTGTACCCGCTTTTTTGCATAACTTTAGCATACGAGGCTGAAGTAGCAAAGACAATCACGCAAAACTTCAGCATTCTAGTAGACGGGCCTGAAGTAGCAAGTGTGCTGAAGTTTTTATTTGTAATTGATGAACTTAAGCATAGTAGCTGAAGTTTTGTTCTCTATTTGCTGAAGTTTTTGTTTAACTTGTGCACGTCTTAACGCAAAGTTTTTGTTTGTAATTGCTGAAGCTTTTGTTTTTGTAACTGGCGAACTTCAGCTTTAGAGCTGAAGTTTTTGTTTTTGTAACTAGCGAACTTCAGCTCTAGAGCTGAAGTAGCTGAAGTTTTATTATCTATTTGCTGAAGTTTTTGTTTAACTTGTGCACGTCTTAACGCAAAGCTTTGCTGAAGTTTTGTTATCTATTTGCTGAAGTTTTTGTTTAACTTGTGCACGTCTTAACGCAAAGCTTTGCTGAAGTTTTGTTATCTATTTGCTGAAGTTTTTGTTTAACTTGTGCATGTCTTAACGCAAATCTTTTGTTTGTAATTGCTGAAGTTTTTGTTTTTGTAACTGGCGAAAGCTGAAGTTTTTGTTTTGTAACTGGGGAAAGTTTTTATTTTTGTAACTGGCGAACTTCAGTCTTTGTTTTGTAACTGGCGAACTTCAGCTCTGATAAACATATTTATGGCAATCATCCCATGAACTAAAGTTCCATAGCAACACCAACAGCAACAGAAGAAGAAGAAGAAGAAGAAGAAGAAGAAGAAGAAGAAGAAGAAGAAGAAGAAGAAGAAGAAGACGAAGGAGGAGAAGGAGGAGGAGAAACGGGGCTGAAATTATTTAAAAAATGGGTACAAGTTAAAAAAAATTTAAAAAGTGGGTATAAATTAAATGGGGCGACCAAATAAGATGCTCCGTGCAATTTTTACGATACTTTTTAAGTGAGAGAATCTCAAGAGAAAGATTTTAGTATATGAAAAGTTGTACATAATAAATAAATTGTACTAAAAGTAATTTTGTGGAATTAGTTGTAAAGAATTTAAATAAGTCGTTGGAAGGTTGTATTATATATATTATTTTAAAAGTGATTATAATATTACTTTTTCAACTTAATATTATAAACACAAATATGATGTTTTCAAAGCTACTGCCTGCGTAATGTATTCGGCCGAAGCCGTAAATTTTACTCTACATCCGCCCTTGCACGGCCGAAACCGACCTACATCAACTGCATCTTTGGGCATGGCCCTAAAAGATAACAAATGATACCATTGAGGTGACTTGCATAAACAACTCCACCTCCATTAAGATGGAAAACGGTGCTTTACAAAAATAACAACAAATTCATTCTCATCAAATGGAGTCGGTGGAGAATATTTTGTATGCAGACTTTACCCTTACCTAATATCAATAGAGATGTGTGATTAATGGTGGTGTTTGTTATGCAGATATGGATGCAAGATGTTTGAAGAAAAGCCTAACAGATTGTAGGAGAAGAAGAAAGCAAACTCATATGAAAGAGAGA